>SZWC01029672.1:3139-22677 GCA_023375785.1 Penium margaritaceum | reverse complement strand
GACACCTCCCGGCGACCTTTGTCGGCATATGCCTTTTGTCGCTGCCGAGCTGCTTGAAGGTGACCCTTTGCCTCCTGTAACAACGAGTCGATGCGCTCGGCAAAGGCTTGAGCGGAAGGAACCTGCCCTCCTGTACTCCCACTCCTCACCAATGAAGAGGGTACCACTGGATGCCGACCACTGTTCAACACGAACGGTGTGAACTGTGTGGACTCGTTCACCGATTTGTTCACCGCAAACTCTGCCGGTGCTAGGAATTCGTCCCAATCATGCATGGCAGGGTCCACGTACATGCGGAGCATCTGCTCCAGAGTGCGATTCATGCGCTTTGTTTGTCCGTCAGTTTGAGGGTGAAATACTGTCGACATTTGCGGCTCACTGCCGAAGTACTCGTGCATCTTTTGCTAGAACTTTCTAGCAAATTTTTGATCTCGATCGGAGATAATGCGCAACGGCAAGCCGTGGTACTTTACGACACCCTCAAAGAAGAGACGAGCGGTCTCCTCTGCGTTGACGTCAGTGGTTGTTGGAATGAAATGTGTCATCTTCGTTAAAATATCCACAACCACTAGTATTGCATCGTGGCCACGGGCCGTGTCCGGAAGACCAGTAATGAAGTCCATGCTGACGCACTCCCATGGAGTCCCAGGAATGGGAAGCTGCTGGAGGAGTCCAGCAGGCTTCTTGTTACTAGCCTTATTCCGGAGACATGGGTCGCATGTTATGCAATACTTACGGACATCGACACTCCACCCTGGCCACCAATAGTGGTCCGAGAGTGCCTGTCCGGTCTTTCGGGGTCCCACGTGACCTGGGACCGGCGAGTCGTGGAACTGAGAGATAACCTTTCCTCGAAGGTCTCCCACGTTTGGCACAACAACTTGCTCTCCGTGCCAGAAGATTCCTGCGGCCTCCACCAAGCCGTACTTGTCCAGATTTCGAGAGTCTTGAAACCAAGAATCCAAACAGTATCCCATCCGGATCCTGTTTACAAAACCGTTGTAATGGATAATCTCTTGTGGTGGTTGACGCAGAGGTGCAGGGAGATCCGGTGGTTGTACGGTTGCTGTTGCAATGGCAAAAAAAAACCCACTGATCTTGGTGGTTGCTTTTATTTCCACAGGCTTTCGGCTTAGTGGATCGGCCACATTGATGCGTCCTGGCCGATATTCCCATGTGAACGAGAATCGACTCAGGTATTCGCTCCAACGCGCCTGTTGTCTTGACAGGTTCGGTTGCGTATGGAAAAACACCAATGGATCATGGTCAGTCACGACCATCACACCCCCTTCAGCACCCTCAAGATAGCAACGCCACATCTTGAAAGCGTGTACTACCGCAAGGAGCTCTTGATCCCCAGTCGTGTACCGCATTTCTGCGGGTTTGAGCTTCGGGCTCTCATACGCAACTTGGTGACTGTTCTGCATGAGGAGGGCTCCAAGTCCAACTATGGACGCATCACATCAAACCTCCCACGGTTGCGATGGATCCGGAAGAGCTAGGACGGGTGCCGTGGAGAGAAGCCTTCTGACTTTGAGAGAAGAGTTCTTGCAATCAGATGTCCATTCCCAACGTACGTCTTTTTGCGTGAGCCTGGTTAGCGGTGCTACCAGGGTCAAATACCCTTGCATAAACCGTCGAAAGTAGTTTGCAAGGCCGAGGAAAGACCATATCTGCCCAACATTTTCGGGGCGTGGCCAGTCCACAACGGCTTGGACTTTTTGTGGGTCTACGTAGATGCCGTCCTTGCTGACGATGTGTCCAAGGTATTCGAGCTCATCTTGTGCAAACTTGCACTTGCTCACTTTCGCATAGAACTTCTGTTCCCGAAGGATTGCGAGAACTTCGCGCAGATGTTCTATGTGCTCTTCCATTGATTTGGAGAAAACCAGGATATCATCCAGGTAAACCAAGACAAACTGCCCGAGTTGCTTGGCGAACGTTCGGTTCATTTCTCCTTGGAAGGTTGCCGGGGCATTTGTAAGCCCGAAGCATAACACTCGGAACTGATAGTGTCCCATGTGCGTTCGAAACGCGTTTTTGGACACATCATCTTCCGTGATGCGGATTTGATGGCACTCTTGAGACAAATCCAAGGACGAAAATACTTTTGCGCCTTGGAGTTGGTCAAAAAGGTCCTACATTCGCGGTAAGGGGAATCGATTTTTCACCGTCAGCTCGTTCAACGCCCGGTAATCTACGCACATGCGTAAACCACCATCCTTTTTGTTCAAAAAAAGGATCGGCGCACCATACGGCGAGCTACTTGGCTCAATCCATCCTTTTGCAAGGTACTCTTTGATTTGGTGTTCGGCCTCTCGCCTTTCTGCTGGACAAAGGCGATATATGGGTCTGAATGGAGGAGTCGCCTCTGGTTGCAGCAGAATCGTGTGGCCCATGTGTCTTTCTGGTGGAAGCTTAGCTGGTGGGTCTTGGAATACATCCGAGAACTCCGCCAATAGATATTTGATCTCTTGTGGCGTGTCTTCCGTCACGTCGTCCTCCACTTTCTGCAGCTGAGCCAAGAAGTATCGACAACCTTGTCGAATACGTCTCTTGACCTGCATTGCAGACAAGTTGGCATGGACTTTGAGTCGGGTCGGTGATAATTCCGTACTCAGAATCAACGTAAAGCGGCGTTGTCCTTTTCGGAGGATCAAACGCTTTGATTCAAANCAGGGATCGCCTAGCACCACGTCAAACGGGTCAAGAAGGTTGAGTACCTTCAACGTGACACTCTGTGTGTACCCTTGAATACAAATTTTTGCTTTACAAGTACCGATCACGGGTACCGTACAGTTGTCACCGACAACTGTGCCATTCGATGGCTCGTACTTCAGGCCAATCGGACGGGTAAAGCCAAGGCTGACAAAAGAGTCGTCCCCTCCAGTGTCAGGAAGTACGTTCACGGGAGCACCAGCTAGGTGTCCTTTGAACTGCATCGTCATGCTGCCTCCACTCTTCCGAGTGAACAGACTCGACGACGGTAAGGCGAGCTTGTGATAAACACGGAATCTGTACGACGGGCGTCGTAACTCCTATGATTCACCCTCTCAAGTCCACATCTTGTGGGCACGTGTGAATTCGGCCAGCACCTTCCCGTGTTTAAATTTCACTGGGTCGAAATCGTCGACTAAAGGTTCTGCGAATGTGATTGAACTCATCGCTTTGAGGGCGTTTGGTTCAATCACTGTGTTACAGAACTCTTGTAGAGTGGTTGGTGTCGCCACCACTAAGCANGTTTGTGATAAACACGGAATCTGTACGACGGGCGTCGCAACTCCCATGATTCACCCACTCGAGTCCACATCTTGTGGGCACGTGTGAATTCGGCCAGCACCTTCCAGTCTTTAAATTTCACTGGGTCAAAATCGTCGACTAAAGGTACTGCAAATGTGATCGAACTCATCGCTTTGAGGGCGTTTGTTTCAATCACCGTGTTACACAACTCTTGCACAGTGGTTGGTGTCGCCACCACTAAGCAGGTTCGGTCATGCATCTCATCTGGTGATGCAAGATTTAGTGGGCAATGTTGATCAGCAAGTGCAGAATGAGGTTCAATGAGAGGGGAGAAAATAACAGAGAAATTTGAACTCGTCAAAAACTCAAATTGTTTAACATCCTCGTCTGAAAACATGAACTCACACTCGTGATCCAGTTTTACCCCTGAGTGGTCCCCACTGACATCATTCAGGGGTGGGGAAAACCCGCCCCACGGCCCTGTCCGTTACCACGGCCGGGCCAATTGCCGCGACCGCGACCCTGTCCACGGCCTTGTCCGCGGCCTCCTCCTGCACCATCCCAACGAGGTGCTGCTGTGCAGCTAGCGCTGCGGCCTCTTGTCCACCAGCAGCCTCAGGGCACTGAGCCCCAAAGTGGCCCGGCTGCATGCAGTTGTGGCAGAGCCCTTCGCGGAAGGCTGCGTTGCGACGCTCACGCGCCGTCTGCAGCTCGTCATTCTCGCGGCTGCGCTTGTTGTTGGGACCCTTGTGTCCACCAGCCTTCTTGGCTGGAGGGTTTGTCGGCTGCTTGCCCTTGGCCCTGCCTAGCTGTCCGGCTGATCCACCAGCCCCTGCAGCGTCCACGCGCATGTCGCGACCTTGCTGTGCAGGCGCGTTTGGCTGTGCATCAGAGTAGTGTTTCGGGTTCGCCGAATACACTTCGCTCATGTAGTCGCGCAACGCCCTCCAGCTTGTCCAAGCTTGGCCAGTGGCTGTTGTGGTGGTCTTGTCCTTCAGCTTCTCGCTCGTGAGACCATCACGCAAGTACTCTAGCAGCATGCACTCTGGGTACTTGAACGTTTGAGTCCCATCGCCCTCGGTGAAGCTTTCGGCTTCCTCCAAGAGTGCGGTGAACTCGCTCAAGTAGGATTCGAGCGAGCTGCCCAGCTTCCTGAAGTCCTTGATCTTGTGGAAGGCCCGCTGCGCCTCCTCACGTTGGGTGCACTTCTTGCGCATGATCGCGCAGAAGGCCTCCCACGGCGTGGGCTGCCACTCGAGGTGCGGCTGCTGTGCAGTCCACTCCTTGACCACGTACTTGAAGAGTTTGTCTTCAAGCCGCGTCGTGGCAAGGTCGCCCCACTGACTGAGTGGCGCCTTGTGGACACGTAGGACGTGCTCCATGCGGTTCAGCCAGTCGGTCAGCTTCACGCCCTTCCGGAAGATCTCCACACTGTGGAGGAAGGACGTGTTCATGACTGACCCCGAAGTCGTCGAGGTTGGCAAGGCGTTGCTGCCGCCGGCAGTGGCCTCCGTAGCTGCGGCATGCTGCACTTGCTATTGCATTCGCACCTGGGTCACGCTCTGCAATGCCTTGTCGAGGTCGTTGCATCGGCGGCGTGCCTCATGGGCGGCGAGGCACTATAGCTGGCGATCACGGTCAAGGTCCGTGATGCTCTGCCCGACGTGGGCCAGCAGGTTGGCGAACGCGAACTTGAGCTCTGATGTCGTCAGAGCATCGGCGATAGCCTCCAGGGCCTCGCGTTGTCCGTGCACCCTTACCCACTACAAGAGGGTACGGTTCGCGTACACTCCTCCAAGGAGCCCCACCTTTCGGAGGAGACTGTCGTCGGCGACCACGCTCGACTGGGCGCTGCCTTGCCCCATTGTGGCCGCATCGTAGGAAGGAGGGTCCGCCCCCATTCCTCCGAGTGGTGCCGTATCTCCACCACCGGTGGTGATCTTGAGTCGGCCTGTGGCCTCGGCGGCAGATTCCGCGAGCCTACGACGGTCATCGCGAATCGCCTTCACGGCAACGTCGTCCGGCTCGTTCTCGCGGGAACTTCCCGTGTGGCTGCTTTCAACGCCCTTGCTGCTTTCGGCAGTCTTGCTGCCGTCGGCAGCTTCAGGCGATGCGACAAGCATCTTGCCCTTCTCGAGCAATCGGCTCGAGTTCGTTGCACGACGATGGCGATGGTCGCGATCCTCGTCGCCTTCGCCATCGTCGATGTCGTGCTCTTCGACGGGGTCCTCCTCCGGAAGATCCTCCTCCATCGCGTCGTCCGTCGTATGGGGGTCGCCCATGTGCGCGTCGACGTGCTCGTCGAGCACCTTTGCGACCTCTGCACGCTTCTTGGTGTCACCGAGGTTGGCGTCGGTTGCTTTAGGCGGTAGGGTTGCCCTTGGCGGTACGGTTGCCTTTGGGTTGGCAACCGTGCTTGCGGTGGCGGCTCCCAAAACTTGGAGTCCTCCGAGAGCTCGTGGTGACGCCGTCACCACCTTGCCCTTGTTGGTCTTAGACGGTCTGGCACTTGCCATCCCGTCGCTCGTGCAACTAGCACGTGAAGGTTGTTCTGAGGATCACCCCACAACGAGGAGGAATGGCCTCCTAAGGCATTGCTCTCACGATCGGTGAGGCAATTTCAATTTATATTTCTATTTTCCTAGGCCGCCACGTCGGCACAAGGTCGTGGGTTTAGAAGCTAGTCCTCCTAGGCCGTGACTCACGGGACTTGGTGGCCACTAGGATCTAGGAAAACAGAAAACAAAAATACAAGGAAGAAACAAGAATTGTGAGTACCGCTCACAAAACTAAGACAAAGAGCAAGAAGATAAGCAAGTACAAGGTCTAGAACAAAACACTNTTGGGGGAGCCGCCAAAAGTCCCCAAGTTGTCACCCTCCTTCTTTTTAGGGTGCTCTCAGGTCGTGAGAGTCACTAATCTTGGGGAGGGATGCTGTCCCAGTTTTTGGATGAAGGAGGTTCGAAGGAGCCTTGAAAATGAGGAGGATTTTGTGGTTTTAGAGGTGGGAACTCCCCAACCCGCCCCACAAAAATCCTCCAAGCCCCCTGGAAGTTTGAAGAGGCTGGAAGGAAGTGGCTGCAACAAGTAAGAGTTTTTTCCAGCTTTGCAATGCACTTTACGGCGCTTCAATCCGTGAAGTATTGATGCCGTAGTCCCTTCTGGCGTTTCTGCTGCTGCTTGCAGCTGCCGGCGGCGTTTTATCTATGTCGTAGCCGCCGTTTCCGTCGAACCCTTGGTCGCCAGGATCGTCTCGCTCTGAGAACCACTGTAACGGGCTGAGTCTCCAGCTCCTACTCTGAAGTCGTCGTCGGAGTTGGCAGAATGGCGTTCTCAGTGCGCGTCAGGGGTTTACCCCCTTTGCGAGACTGAGGGGCAATCGTCATCAACGACCGAGAGCAAGGAGACTCGAATATTTCGAGTCTCCGGAGGCCCATTTCCGTTTTTGACCAAACCCCTGGTCTTGGGACCCAAACCGGGGGTTTTTACCTCAAACTCGTGTGTTCGCACGAGTTATTCCGTTTGTTTTACGTCGAAGTTCGTCATAAACGAACTTTGAGTTTCATTTTGTCGTTCTGGCGCGAAATCGTTGCGTGCAAGGCACGCTGGCGATTTCGCACCAGTAGTTTTGACCTCACTCTCGCTCCCCCTATCCCTCGTCCTCTATTGCTCATTTGCAAGGAGGGCGAGGGGGGGGGCGAGGGCACGAGGCCACGAGGCCTCGCCCTCAAGGCTTTCGTGGCCTCTCAGCCGCCGATCCGGCTGAGGCCGCGATCGGCGGCTGGCGGCTGGCCGGCTGGCCGGCCGTTTGCCGGCCGGTCGCTTGGCCGGCCGCCGGCCGTCCAGCGGGCCGGCAGCGAGCTGGCCGACGGCCAGCGAATTGCTGGCCGCCGGCCAGCCCTCGCTGACGCGAGGGGTGGTGCGCAACCACCCCTCGCATCAGCGAGGAGGGAGGGCCGAACCGGCCCTCCCGCTACAGAAACACCAATATGGTTTCCAACAGTGTTGACCATTATGAAAAGTGGTCAAAGTTGGCAGAAACTTCGGGAACGTGACACTGGAGGTC
Organism: Penium margaritaceum; assembly: GCA_023375785.1. Lineage (NCBI taxonomy): Eukaryota > Viridiplantae > Streptophyta > Zygnematophyceae > Desmidiales > Peniaceae > Penium > Penium margaritaceum. The sequence continues at coordinate 15,371 of SZWC01029672.1, read as the reverse complement.
GGGGCAGTTGGCCAAAATGCCCTTGGCGGAAGGATGGGAAAGCCCTGAACTCACCGCGCGGTGGGCCATGGATGTAAGAACATAAATTCCCACTAGCGAGTTTTAGGGACTCGTGTACATCGGGTAGGTAACACCCCCCTTCCCTTTTTGCCACGACATCCCGACGCGCTAGCAGACATAGACCTGTGATGACGAAAGTAGCCGTTGATCAAGTGATCGACATCCCAGAGGTTGTCGTAGGGCACACATCTATTGTGTGGAGCATTGTAGCCGTACCACTCGACTAGGTATTCATTGTTTTTCCATAGCGTCGATGTCCGAGGATATCTGCAATCGCATACTTTGTATCCACGCGCACTTGTACGGGAGGTAGAGGTGCGACGTCTCTGCCGGGGAATATCGTGCTGGGAACTCGATAAAGCTTAAGTTTGATGTTGTGGAAGACATGGTGAATTGCCATGCTGTCCAGAAGACCAAGTCGAGCGATGACTATGTCGGTTTATGCGCACCTCTCATTGTGCTCTATTATGTCCTCTCGGCTTGTGTACATCGGCGTGCAGATGACTGAGGCGAGACTCGACGTTGTTAGAGTGTCGTCCGGTGGAGCTGACGCCCGCTGAGGCCTACTCGCAGTTCGCTGAAGCCTCCTCCCTCTGGCNCGTCTGCAGCATCATGCTCTGCCTAAGGTTCATGTCTCTTGCTGCGTGGCACTGTTTGGCATCGTGGACCGTCGTAGGCACTACCCAGGTTCGGGCAGCCATAACTCTTTGCTGCTATTTTTCTAGCTGATTCTGACTACACGACTGCGTTTGCAGCGTCGGTGTTATGGTATGGTCTAGGTTTCAGGCAAAACGGACGACGCCTGGGTTCTGGGCTGTCGGGCGTCTGGCAGGGCTCACCGAGAAAACCTGCCTGCCAGAAAATAGGTCTAAGACTATTTTTGATTGGCTGGTTAGCTGAGTAACAAGTTCTACACTAGTGGGGGGGAGCAAGAACTTTGAGGGATCTCCCATTGTTGCTCATTCTTCATTCCTAATCAGTCACTTTCGATTTTCACTTGCTTTCTGGCGCGCTCACTGGCGCGCATTTCTGAGTAACAAACCTAGAGCTTCCAGACTTCGTCTCTAGAGCAACAGACTGAGGGGGCAGCAGACTGAGGGGGCAGCAGACTGAGGGGGCAGCGGACTTAAGCAACTAGCAAGGAAGCCTGCACGCTACATCAACAACGCTGATATCCCAACTTGCTGCCTAGTTTTCCTTCTTGGTATGAGAGCTAGAGCGTACCAACAGCTACAGAAGACTGGCGTACAGGTGCCAGACAACGCCCCCCATACGCGGACCCCCATACGCGCCACTGCAAGGGAAATGCTATCGGATTTATTTCGGCAGCATTGACCCGCCTGGTGGGAGCGTCACATTTTTTCCCACGGCCACTGGGCCAAGGGAAATGGTGTCGGATTTTCTCTGGCAGCACTGATCTCTACGCGTTACGCGAGGAGGTGAGTGGCAGGCCGCGTCCGGCACCTGGAGGTGACGACGCACGTGGCAACATCACCCAGGCCCAGTGACTGACACCAGCGAGTAGTAGCAGCAGCTTGTAGCAGTAGCAACGGCAGGCAACTGGAGCGAGTAGTGACAGCAGCAGCCTGCAGCAGTGGCATGTAGCAGCACCAGTCAACAGCAGCAGCAGCTTGTAGCAGCTCGTAGAAGCAGCAGCAACCGGCAGCAGCAAGAACTTAGCAGCTCGTAGTAGTAGTAGCATTTTGCAACAACAAGCAGCAGCGGCAACGAGCAGTAGTAGCTCGCAACAACAGCAGCAGCGACACCGAGCATCGGCAGTAGCAAGTTGTAGCACTTGCAATAAGAAGCAGCAACAAGCAGCAGCAGCAGCTGGCTCCAGCAACAGTAGGAACGAGCAGCAGCCGGCAGTAGCGAGGTACAGCTGCTGTTGCTTGCAGCCCATAGCTCATTACAAGTAGTGGGCTACAAGCAGCGAGACACTACTCGCTGCGAGTAGCGAGCTGCTGGGAGCGAGCAACGAGCATGTTACTTGCAGCCTGCTGCCCACAGCGAGCAGCGCCGCTCGCTTGGCCAGGCGAGAAGAAAGGAAAAAAAGGCTTACAAAAAAACCCCCCACCCCGGCAGCAGCTGCCATAGTTGCTATTGCAGCCACAGCACCTACGGCTGCAAGCAATAGCAGTAGTAGTAGCAGCAGTAGCAGTTGGAGCAGCAGAAGCCACAACAGCCGCAACAGTAGTGGTAGTAGCAACAGCAGCAGTTGCTACTACCACAACAGCCGCAACAACAACAGCAGCAGCATCTACACATGCAGTAGCAGCATTAGCAGTAGTAGTAGCAGTTGCTACTACCACAACACCCATAGCAGGAGCAGTAGCAGTAGCTGCAATAACAGCTACAACAACAGTAGTAGCAATAGCAGCAGCTGCCTTAACCACAGCCGCTACTCACGTCAGCATCCAGTCTTTGACGTCACTGCTGACGTCATCAACAAAAAAGGGACACAAGGGTGGGGAAGAAATTTTCTCGCAACAACAGCAGCAGATTAAGTCGTAGCAACTGTTGACGTTTGCCGTCTTAGGCTGACGTCATTGCTGACATTAGCAGCAAAAAAACAAAAAAAGAAAAACAAAAAGAAGGGGGCACAAAACCATGGCCAACAGCCGCAGTGACGAGGGGTCCTCCCCCGTTGGGGAGACCCCCAGAGGGTGTACCTCCCCTTTTTCTTGCAGCAACTGCAGCAGCAACATCAACAATAGAAGTAGCAACAGCATTAGGACAAGGAACAGTAGTAGCTGCCGGTGCAACTGTAGTAGTAGTAGCAGCAACAATAGCAGCAGCAGCAGCAACAACCGTAGTAGCAGCAGCAGCGGTAGCAGGACCAGTAGCAGCAGCAATCGTAGCAGCAATAGCAGGGACAACAGCAGTAGCAACAGCCCACAGTCATCATCGCCAGCACCTCTGACCCCCTGATTGTCATTCAGCAACAGCTCGCCGCCCTGACTCAGCAGCTTGTAGCACTCGAGCCACCGGCCTCAGAGACTACCACCAGTGTCCCTCTGCCATTCATTCTTCCTGGGCACACTGGCCCTGCTGTGTCTGTTGCCGTGCATTACCTTGTGTAGCAGCAAACTCAGCGCTAGCGGCAGACAACGACCATCGTCCTTGGCCCCACTTTGGGCACCGGCCGTAAGCACAAGGACTTTGAGACACCCCCCCCCTTGTTTGAGGCTGGCGAGTAGTTCCAGAGCTGGGAGCTCAGCTTCCACATCTGGGCACAAGGTTACGGTCTGCTGGCATACCACACCCTCACGTACGACTCCACCCAGGCCATTCTGATATCATGGGTCCTCTCCCCACCGATTCTAGCGGAGAGCACAGCTGTTATGTCCTCACCCTTACGGATGACTACTCTTGATTCTGCTGGGTCTTCTGCCTTTGGTAGAAGAGCAATGTCGTTCGTGCCATTATGGACTGGATTGTCCTTGGGGAGCGCGAGTGTGGTTGATCTCTTTGCTCCTTTTGCTACGATCATGGTGGTCAGTACATGGGCGAGACTACGACTTTCCTCGCCTCCCGCGGTGTCCACCACGTGACATCCTCTCCTTACACGCCCGCCTAGAACGGCGTCTCTGAGCGGTGGAACCGTACCATGGCTCACGCCGTCCGCAATTTGCAGGTTGAGTCTAGCCTCTCCGAGGGCTTCTATTTTGAAGCCATGGCCTACATGACGTGGGTCTGGAACTGGATTCCCCACGGACCCCTTCCCCGCCAGTCCACGTAGTACCAGCACTGGTGCGGTCAGCGAGTTGACCTCCACCCTGTTCGCGTCTGGGGTTGCGTGGCCATTGTGTGGCTGCCCGTCCCGCANTGGGGGAGTGGTGAGTCCGTCCTCCATCCTGCCGCTTCTGGGAGGCACATCACTTCCTCCCTGCAACCCAGCAGCCCCAGTCTCGCCCGCTGGACCCTCTGAGCAAGCAGCCTCAGTTGTGCCCGCTGGCCCCTCCAAGCCAGTAGCCCTAGTTGCGCCCGCTGGCCCCTCCGAGCCGGTTGTCCCAGTCGCGCTTGCTGGCCCCTCCGAGCTAGCAGCCTCAGTCGCGTCCACTGGTCCCTCCGGGCCAGCCATCCAAGTCGTGACCTTTGGTCCCACCGGGCCAGCCGTCCCAATCGCGTCCACAGGTCCCTCCAGGCCAGCTACCCCTGCCGCCGGCCCCTCTAGGCGACCGGCATCAGTTTCGTCTGCTGGCCCCTCAAGCTAGCAGCCCCAGTCCCGTCCGCTGGTCCCTTCGGGCCAGCAACCTTGTCCACCTTCGTTGGCCCATCAGACTCGGTGCCATCTCCTGCCCTACCGCGCTACACGCGTGGCCCTGGCGGCAGCCTCCGAACCAGACCGTCAGTGAGCGGGCAGACCGCAGCACCTCACCCAGTGGCGTCTGGGCCCCCTGTCGCGTCACGTGTCTCTTCCACTGTTACAGTCGTGAGTGGGGACCCTGGCACTAAGGCCCTTGGCCTGACCACTTCGGCTATCATTGTTTACCTTCATCCTGGCTCTGTAGTGGGCTACTCCATGCTTCATCACGAGCATCGACAAGTTGTCATGGCTGCACTCGCACACATCCCACCTAGAGCTCGAGATGCACATGCTCTCTCAGTCCGCTCCATAGCACGCTCGGAGGACCCAGCCACCTTGCGCGCGGCTCGAGCCTCTCCTCAGGCTGCACACTGGGATGCTGCCTGCGCTGAAGAGCTCGCTGCTATCCAGTAGCACCATGTGTATGACCTCGTCGACCTACCCCCACGTCGGAAGGCCATCGGTGCCAAGTGGGTCTTTCGGCGGAAATGGAATCCCGACGGTTCCTTCGACAAGTCCAAGGCCCGCCTCACAGCCAAGGGGTTTGCTTAGGTCCCTGGGGTCGATTATAACTAGATCTCTGCCCTTGTTGGCCGGTTCTCCACGAGCCAGGCGCTCTTTAGCCTCGTTGCCCAGCATGGGTGGGAGCTACATCAGATGGACTTGAATAGCGCCTTCCTCCATGGTTCACTAGAGGGTGAGGAGCTCTACATGGTGCAGCCTCCAGGCTTTGACAACGGCATTGGGAGAGTCTAGCGGCTACGAAAGGCCCTCTACAGCCAGAAGCAGTCGCCTCGGTGCTGGAACCAGGAGATCAGTGCCACGCTCCTTCGCGGTGACCTTCAGCGCAGCACCGCTGACCCAGCACTGTTCGTCAGCTCGCGAGGCCAGACCCTCGCCACTGTCTTGGTCTACGTCAACGATCTCCTCATTGCGTCGCTTGACATGGGTGCCATCCAGCGTATCAAGGACGTAGTGCACATCGCCTACCAGATGAAGGATCTCGGGTCTGCCCGAGTCTTCTTGGGCATGGAGCTCAGGCATGACCGCTCCCAGGGCATTTTGCACGTCCACCAGGCTGCCTATTTGTAGACCCTGTCCACTTGCTTCACCGAGGACCTGCCCCTCATGCCCAACGCATCTTCACCCATGTCACGTGATGGCTTGGTGAAGCTGAAGAGTTCTGACCCAGCCGTTATGGGCGAGCTAGTTGACGTGACCACATATCAGCAAGTCATCGAATCACTGATGTTCCCGGCGACGACGACGCGCCCAAACATCGCGTTCACCGTCAACCTCCTGGCTCGGTTTTCTCAAGAGCCGCGTTACCTCCACTTTGAGGTCGCAATCCGAGTATTGCGCTACGTTGTCTAGACTCCTCGGTGAGGTCTCATGTTGCGCCGCCAGCCGTCTGTCGTCGTGGTGGGCTACACCGATTGTGACTGGGCCGGCAGTCCAGACAAGAAGAGTCGCACAGGCTGGATTTTTCTGGTCGGTGACACGGCTGTGTCCTGATGCAGTGGCAACCAGGGGTGTATTGCACGCAGCATTGCTGAGGCTGAGTACGTGGCCCTTGGCTTAGGTGCGTGTGAGAGTGTGTGGTTGTGTCATCTGTTGTCCGAGTTGCATCAGTCCGTCGTAACCATCACGTTGCATTGTGACAATGAGAGTGCCATGGCCATCGCCGACAATGATGGCGTGCATCACACACGCACAAAGTACATCAACGTTGAGTATCACCAAGTGCGTTCACTATTGCATGACGACAACATCAGCATTGTGTGGATTGAGACAGCACGGCAGCTGGCTCAGTTCTTGACCAAGGCACTTAAGCGTGACTCGTTCAAGAAGGCTATGATTTCGGTTGGCGTGTGTCCGTGAGTGGCTCTCTTTGTCCCTGCCTACGTCTCTGCATGCCCAGGGGGAGTCTGGTTGTTGACTATGTCTCTGCCCGCCCATGTGCACTACGCTTATGAGTCATGGAGGAGTGTTGGTTTGTGCGCACCTCTCATTGTGCTCTATTGTGTCATCCCGGCTTGTGTACATCGGCATGCAGATGACATACGGCAAGACTCAACGCTGTTGGAGTGTCGTCCGGTGGAGCCGACACACACGGAGGCCTACTCGCAGTTCACTGGAGCCTCCTCCCTCTGGTAACGTGCTCTGCTCCATCGGCAGGCATCCTCAGCTGTCGGGCCGCCGGCCGTCAAGTCAACGCAGTTGCTCTCTGCATGCTCCCAGCGCTATATCTGAGTGTGCCATTGCGCCTGCAGCATCATACTTTGCCTAGGGTTCATGTCTCTTGTTGCATGGCACTGTCCGGCATCGTGGACCGTTGTAGGCACTACCCGGGTTCGGGCAGCCATAACTCTTTGCTGCTTTGTTTGGCCATAAGGCTCGCCGTGTATTCATGCCACCACGACGTAGCAGCCAGTAGCAGTTGCCTCTCTCTAGTTGGTCACTTGCATAAGTGAGGTGAGTGTACAACGAAGTTAGAGGTCACCGTGTGGTGCTGACACAACAACAACACTCCCCCATGGTCCACGGCCGACTCGCACAACGACACTCATAGGTACTACACCGACGTCGCAAGGAGTGTCACAACACAAGATTGTACACTGACACTGGCACAACCGATCAACCAGGAGGATCACGAGAACACAACGGCCCAACGCCGTCAACTGTTGCCTTAAAAAATTCTGTTAAGTGCCTTTGTAAGGAGTTTTGCACGTTGCTGCCGGGTGTTGACCCACGCAATCTTAACATCTCTTGCAACCACACGCTCACGCACAAAATGATGCTCCATACTGAAAAGATTTTTGGGAGTGTGATGTATGCCATCATGTTCAACAATAGCCTTTGTGCTTTGGTTGTCGTATTACAAGGTGATGCACCAAATGGGAACACGTAATGTCTGCACCAAACGACACAACTAGACACTATCACAGGTTCCAACACCAAGAGCAACATACTCTGCCTCATTGGAGCTACGTGTAACTCAACCCTGCTTGCTACTCTTCCAAGAGATCATTGTCCCACCAACAAGAAATACATAGCCAGTGCGACTGCGTGCATCTGTGTCATGCGCCCAATCACTGTCAGTGTACCCATCAATGACCACTGACGGCTACGCTTGGTAACAGAGGTCAACTCGGGCACAGGAGAGTGCATACCGGACAATGCGCAGTGCGGCCTCCATGTCGCGTGCCTGTGGATAATGTGAGAATGGAGCAAGGAAGATCAAAGCAAAAGCTACGTCTGCTCTCGTGGTGGTGGCCAGTACATGAGAGACCCTATGACTCACAGGTAGTCGGTCACATCCGTAGGCTCCCCCAGCTTTGACACGTCTAGTGTTTTCAACAACCTCTGCCCGACGGGCATCATCGGTGTTGAGGTAGTGGGGATGTAATCAAGTATGGAGGCAATGCGTTCCCCCAAGCTCCTGACGTACGCGACATGGTCGACGTGGAGAGCACGATGAGACAGGTCATGATGAAGCTCCATACCAAGAAACACACGAGTTGGACCTCAGTCTTTCATCTTGTATGTCACGCTTGACACTGCTTCGCAACTAAGGGACGTAACAAGTATGTCATCAGCGTACATGAGGATGGCGGCAAAGGGCGCAAACCATAGAGTGACAAAGAGGGAGAGATCCACCGTGCTACGGCAAGACACCCCCTGCTGCAGGATGGAGGTGATCTCTTTGGTCCTAACACTGTGGTGACTGTTTGAGGCCATAGAGGGCCTTTTGCATTCTCCAAACTTGATCCATGCCGTCAGAGAACCCTGGAGGCTACACCATGTAAATCTCCTCGTCTAGCTGGCCGTGTAGAAAGACGACGTTTGCATCCATCTTCTTTAGCTTCTAATCATGGTGTGCGACAATGCTTTGGTGGACTCGAGCTGTGGTGTAGCGTCGAACAAGATTGAATATCTCGTCAAAGTTAACACCTAGGACTTGAGAAAACCCCTTGGCTGTAATTAGTGCCCTATACTTGTCGAGTTTACCGTTAGGCTTGTACTTACGACGAAAGACCCATCAGGCATCGATTGACTTTCGGCGAGGTGGGAGATCGACCAGCTCGTACATGTCGTGGTCATCCAAGGCGCTCAGCTCATCCCGCATGGCAGCCTCCCACAGTTCGGAGTCGGATGCTGCCCGTGCCTGTCAAACTATGGTTGGATCAGGCGATTGCGGCATGGTGGCAGCCGTTACATTGCACTTGGCAATGCACCCAAGGATGGCGGCTTCAAGTGCATGCTTGTGCTGGGATGTGTGCAGTGTGTATCCAAGGACAGAGCTAGGGTGAACAACCCTTGTGGCTAGGCCCAGGACATCCATACCAGTCGGCAGCGTTGGGGACTCCCCCGACGAGGCCTACAAAGGTTGGACAGAGGACGTTGTAGCACTGGAGGAGCGAGAAGGAAGCACGCAGGCATCCGCTAGGAACAAAGGGTTTGATGGATGCAGGAGCGAGAGGAGCTCTAGTTGGACAGGGCACGATAGGGGTGAGCAAAAGAGATGGGGATGCATCGGAGTGTGCGGGAGAGACGGATGCAGATGGGATAGGTGAGGATACCAAAGGGGATGTTGAAGCTCCAAGGGAGCTAGACGACACCGACGAGGGGGGGGTTAGCGGACTGCGGGGTCACAGTGTCGGACACTGGAGAACGCTTCGAGGGTGAAGGCTACTGAGACGGGTCAGTTTCAGGGAATGCAGGGGCAGATGGGACTGTAGGGCCGACCTCCCCCCACAACCGAGAGAGTTACAGCAGTGCGACAACGGATGAGTGACGATCAAGGTCACGGAGAAATACGGACTCTAAGAACGGGGTATCACGAGACTCAATGACGCGCTGGCGCACTGGGTCCCAGAATCGCCAAGCCTTTGATTGGGAGGAGACACCCAAAAAGGGATAGAGATACCTATGTGGGGAGAGTTTCCCGTCATGAAGGTCCTTGGGGAGCCATACTGATGCAATGCTCCCCTCGATGCGAGCCAGACGGAGGTCAGCACGAGAGTCGTACCAGCGCTCAAAGGGGGTACCGGTGCGAGGAAGAGGACCGTGAGGCATGCGATTCCAAACCCAGGTCATATAGCTCATGGCTTCAAAGACAAACAGTGGGGTGAGCCCAGACTCAGAGAGAAGGGTGCGGACACCATCGGCCAGAGTCCGATTCGAGTGCTTAGAGATACCGTTTGCTGAGGTGTATACTGAGTTGATGACTGAAAATACACCCCTTAGGTTTCAAGGAACAGGGCGGTGGGTCCAAGGAACTCACCGTCGCAATCAGTGCAAAAGACGCCCAAGGAGCACTGAGACGCACGTGAACAAGCCATGAAGCGACATCCGAAGTAACAGCACTCTTCTGCGAAAGAGCAAAGATATAGTGAAAACGAGACAATTCATCACTAAGACACAGAAAGTAACGCCCAACTCCCCAAGAAATTCATGGGGAAGAGGACCCATGACATCGGCATGAACAAGGTAAAGAGGATGAGCGGACTAGGAGTCAGGAGAAGGAAAGGGAGAACGATGCATTTTGCCCTGAGCACAGTCCAAGTAGTCAGAGGGACAGGGCACAGGAAAAGTGGACGGGGACAAGCCAACAGCAGGTTGAAGCCGGAGTATGCTAGTGATAGCATCAATGTGCACATGGCCAAGACGACGATGTAAGAGTTGGATGTCACCAAGAGAAAGGGAAGGTGCGACGTGAGCAAGAGACAAGCCAACAGCTGGCGCAGGGGGGACATGATGAGGGACATGAAACAGCTTGTCGCACTTAGCCCCCCGCGAGACGACGCTACCAGAGGAGCAAAGACGGACAGTGCTTATGCCTTGACTGGTTGAGAAATCCATGCCCTTGTTATCGAGGGACGGCAGCGACAGTAGGCTGAGTTCTAAAGAAGGCACAAGCAAATTGTCAGGCAAAAACAGTATGCCACTGGGAATGACCAAACGTACAACACCAACACCCTGGAGGGGAAGTAACTAGCTTGAACTAGTGCGCAAAAAGTGAATAGAGCCGACAGGATCCAGCAAGACAAAGGTGGAACAAAAAGAGGTCATGTGATGGGTGGCTCCAAAGGCGAGGACCCAAAAGCCGTCGGAGACACGGACATGGGAAAGGATGTCACAGATGGCGATAGTGCCGACAAAGTGCAGGGATGAGGCACACGCAACAAGAAAATGAGGGAGAACGACAGACTGCCAGTGCATGACCCATGGACCTGATGTGGAAGGCAACTCATGGACGTGACCGGGGGGGTCCCCACGGAGGATGCTATCAACCTGATAGGCAAGACCCATGGCCAACGAAGACACACTCTCACCTCCATGATCACGAAGGCGAATACGTTGGAGGAGAGACTGCTCTAGCTGGCGCTCACCGTTGACAGAGGACGCACACAGTTGAGCAGGTGCGCTCGACGGAGGAGCAAACCACGAAGGATGGATGCAGGTCAAGGAAGGTGGGCCTATGGAGGCGGGCGCTCCATAGGACGGCGGCCAGCGCAAAGGATAAAGGGCAGGGGGATGGACGCCGGTGACACCGGTGGTGGAGTAGGCCTGAGCTGAGGAGGAACTGACAGATGAGGTAGAGCTAGAGCTGGGGCTGACAATGGAAGAAGAAGAGGACCCACTGGTGTTCACCACATGAGCATATTTGGCGCGCGTGAGGCGGGCGTCGTCAGCGGGCGGAGGGCACTTGTGGGTGAAATGCTCAAAGGAGCCACAAGTCTAGCACACCACCTCTCCAGGAACACCAGACGACGTAGCGGGTTTCCCCCTTCCCTTGCCTTGTTCACAACCGCAGCCACGTCCACGGCCCTGGGAGGTAAGAGCCGTGACCGTAGATTTAGAAGAGGTAAAAGAAGAGGATGGAGACGAGGCTCATGTAACAGTGGAGGAAGGAGAGGAGGTGGCAGTGGAGACGGCAACCACTCCTACAATGGTAGTGTGATGAAGGCGCTTGTTTTGGAGGCTCGTCCACCAGGCTGCAAGCCGTTCGACGACGAAGTCCAACGCCAGGAGGGCACTTGGGTGGAACGGGCTGGGAGGCAAGGCGCTGCAGCTTGTTAGCTTTGATATCGTGAAGAAGGTCGGACAGCTGAGGGATCAGCCCGTTGACCATGGTGTACACAGGTATCAGCTGGACTAGCGCACCCTCGCCAAGCTTGCAAAGTAGCTTGAGCCCGCATGCCCAATAGCCGTCGGCCGACTCGTCTGTATGCATTAAAAGCGTGTTGGACTGAACGATGAGGGTGCCCTGAGCTGTCTGACCTGTGACCTTCGTTCACGGACGAAACGTGGTGTATGCACCAACTTGGTCAGCCGTACACTGAACATCGGGGTCATCATTGTAAGTGCCAACATCGTCGACGATTGTCTCTGTGGCAGCAATAATGAGGGAGTGGACAGCGCGAGCAGACTTCTCAGTGACAGGTGTGAAGGACGGTGTGGCAGGGAAATAGTGTTCCCATAGACGTTCTCCCTGAGCCCATGCACTAAAGCGGGTCTCCCAGGAAGAGAAGGCAAGTCCAGTGGACAGGATAGGAGGCTGGGAGAAAATTTATGCGGGTGGGAGACTGCGGCCGGAGTGACAGCAGATGGGGTGACAGCGGGGTTATCGGTAGCAGGGTTAGCAGCAGGTGGGTTGGAATAGACACTGGCACCGATGCTAGTAGAGGAGCCAGCTGGCGGGATGGAGGCCATAGGCAGCCTCTTGAGCATAATTGCACCTACCTCATATGCAAAGGCGTCGCGATTGTCATTGGCGACTTTCAGACAATCTTCAGCCTCACGCTGAGCCTTGCGAGTGAGGGTCAGCTGGCGCTGAAGGTCTGCTATGACCGACAC
>SZWC01029670.1:7567-19020 GCA_023375785.1 Penium margaritaceum | reverse complement strand
ACTGGTTGCGGAGTGGTGCGAACTGGTTGCGGAGTGGTGCGAACTGGTTGCGGAGTGGTGCGAACTGGTTGCAGAGTGGTGCGAACTGGTTGCGGAGTGGTGCGAACTGGTTGCGGAGTGGTGCAAACTGGTTGCAGAGTGGCGCGAACTGGTTGCGGAGTGGTGCGAACTGGTTGCAGAGTGGTGCGAACTGGTTGCAGAGTGGTGCGAACGGGTTTCGGAGTGGTGCGAATTGGATGCGGAGTGGTGCAAACTGGTTGAGGAGTGGTGCAAACGGGTTGCAGACTGGTGGGAACTGGTTGCGGAGTGGTGCGAACTGGTTGCGGAGTGGTGCAAACTGGTTGTGGAGTGGTGCGAACTAGTTGCGGACTGGTACCAACTGGTTGTGGAGTGGTGCGAACTGGTTGCGGAATTATGGGAACTGGTTGCCGAGTGGTGCAAACTGGTTGCGGAGTGGTGCGAACTGGTTGCAGAGTGGTACAAACTGGTTCAGAAGTGGTACAAACTGGTTGTAGAGTGGTGCAACCTGGTTGCGAAGTGGTGCGAACTGGTTGCGGAGTGGTGCGAACTGGTTGACGAATGGTGAAAACTGGTTAAGGAGTGGTGGAACATGTTGCGGAGTGGTGCGAACTGGTTGAGGTGTGGTGCGAACCGGTTGCGGAGTGGTGCAAAGGCGTTACGGAGTGTTGCGAATTGGTTGCGAAGATGTGCGAACTGGTTGCAGATTGGTGCGAACTGGTTGCGGAGTGGTGCGAACTGGTTGTGGAGTGGTGCAGACTGGTCGCGGAGTGGTGCAAACCGGTTGCGGAGTGGTGCGAAGTGGTTGCGGAGTGGTCAAACTGGTTGAGGAGTGGTTTGAAGTTGTTTCGGAGTGGTGCGAACGGGTTGCAGAGTGTTGCGATCAGGTTGAGGAGTGGTGCGAATTGGCTGCGGAGAGGTAAAAACTGGTTGCGGAGTTGTGCGACCTAGTTGGGGAGTGGTGCGAATTGGTTGAAGATTGGTGCGAACTGGTTGCAGAGTTGTCCGAACTCGTTGCAGAGTGGTGCAAACTGATTGCCGAGTGGTGCGAACTGGTTGAAGATTGGTGCGAACTGGTTTAGGAGTGGTGCAAACGGGTTGCGAAGTGGTGCGAACTGGATGAGGAGTTGTGCGAACTGGTTGCGGAGTGGTGCAAACTGGTCACGGAGTGGTGAGAACCGGTTGCGGAGTGGTGCGAACTGGTTGCGGAGTGGTCGAACTGGTTGAGGAGTGGTGCGAACTTGTTGCGGAGTGGTGCGAATGGGTTGTGGAGTGTTGCGAAATGGCTGAGGAGTGGTGCGAATTGGCTGCGGAGTGGTGGGAACTGGTTGCGGAGTGGTGCGACCTAGCTGCGGAGTGGTGCGAATCGGTTGCGGAGTTGTGCGAACTGGTTGCAGAGTGGTGCAAACTGATTGCCGAGTGGTGCGAACTGGTTGAAGAGTGGTGCGAACTGGTTGAGGAGTGGTGCAAACGGGTTGAGGAGGGGTGCGAACTGGTTCAGGAGAGGTGCGAACTGGTTGCGGAATGTTGCAAACTGGTTGCGGAGTGGTGCGAACTGGTTGCGGAGTGGTGCGCATTGGTTGTGGAGTTCTGCAAACTGGTTGTAGATTGGTGCGAACCAATTGTGGAGTGGTGCGAACTGGTTGCGTAGCGGTGAAAACGGGTTACGGAGTGGTGCGAACTGGTAGTGGAGTGGTGCGAACTGGCTGCGGAGTCGTGCGCACTGCTTGCAGAGTGGTGCGACCTGGTTGCGGAGTGGTGCGAATTGGTTGTGGAGTTGTGCGAACTGGTTGCAGAGTGGTGCAAACTGGATGCCGAGTGGTTCAAACTGGTTGCGGAGTGGTGCAAACCGGTTGCGGAGTAGTGCCAACTGGTTGCAGAGTGGTGCAGACTGGTTGCGAAGTGGTGCGAACTGGTTGCAGAGTGGTGCGAACTGGTGGCGGAGTGGTGCGAACTGGTTGCGGAGTGGTGCGAACTGGTTGCGGAGTGGTGCGAACTTGTTGCGGAGTGGTGCGAACTGGTTGCAGAGTGGTGCGAACTGGTTGCGGAGTGGTGCGAACTGGTTGCGGAGTGGTGCGAACTGGTTGCGGAGTGGTGCGAACTTGTTGCGGAGTGGTGCGGACTGGTTGCGGACTGGTGCAAACTGGTTGTGGAGTGGTGCGAAGTGTTTGCGGAGCGATGCGAACTGGTTGCAGAGTGGTGCGAACTGGTTGCGGATTGCTGGCAACTGGTTGTGGAGTGGTGCCATCTGGTTTCCAACTGGTGCAAACTGGTTGCGGAGTAGTGGGAACTGGTTGAGGAGTGGTGCCAACTGGTTGCGTCGTGGTGCCAACTGGTTGCGGAGTGGTGCGAACTGGTTGCGGAGTGGTGCGAACTGGTTGCGGAGTGGTGCAAACTGGTTGCGGAGTGGTGCGAACTGGTTGCCGAGTGGTGCGAACTGGTTGCGGAGTGGTGCGAACTCGTTGCGGAGTGGTGCGAACTGGTTGCGTAGTGGTACAAACTGGCTGCGGAGTGGTGAGAACTGGTTGCGGAGTGGTGCAAACTGGTCGGGGAGTGGCGCGAACTGATTGCGGAGTGGTGCGAACTGGTTGCGGAGTGGTGCGGACTGGTTGCGGACTGGTGCAAACTGGTTGTGGAGTGGTGCGAAGTGGTTGCGGAGCGGTGCGAACTGGTTGCGGAATGGTGCGAACTGGTTGCGGATTGGTGCCAACGGGTTGTGGAGGGGTGCGAACTGGTTGCGGAGTGGTGCGAACTCGTTGCGGAGTGGTGCGAACTGGTTGCGTAGTGGTACAAACTGGCTGCGGAGTGGTGAGAACTGGTTGCGGAGTGGTGCAAACTGGTCGGGGAGTGGCGCGAACTGATTGCGGAGTGGTGCGAACTGGTTGCGGAGTGGTGCGGACTGGTTGCGGACTGGTGCAAACTGGTTGTGGAGTGGTGCGAAGTGTTTGCGGAGCGATGCGAACTGGTTGCAGAGTGGTGCGAACTGGTTGCGGGATGGTGCAAACTGGTTGCGGAGTGGTGCGAACTGGTTGCGGAGTGGTGCGACCTAGTTGCGGAGTGGTGCAAACTGGTTGTGAAGTGGTGCGAAGTGGTTGCGGAGCGGTGCGAACTGGTTGCGGAATGGTGCGAACTGGTTGCGGATTGGTGCCAACGGGTTGTGGAGTGGTGCGAACTGGTTGCGGAGTGGTGCGAACTCGTTGCAGAGTAGTGCGAATTGGTTGCGCAGTGGTGCGAACTGGTTGCAGAGTGGTGCAAACTGGTTGTGGAGTGGTGTGAACTAGTTGCGGAGTGGTGCAAACTGGTTGCGGAGTGGTGCAAATTGGTTGCGGAGTGGTGCAAACTGGTTACAGGGTGGTGCGAACTGGTTGCGCAGTTGTGCGAACTGGTTGAGGAGTGGTGCGAACTGGTTGAGAAGTGGTGCGAACGGGTTGTGGAGTGGTGCAAACTGATTGAGGAGTGGTGCGAACTGGTTGCGGAGTGTTGCGAATTGGCTGCGGAGATGTGCGAACTGGTTGCGCAGTTGTGCGAACTGGTTGCGGAGTGGTGTGCACTGGTTGCGGAGTGGTGCAAACTGGTTGCGGAGTGGTGCGACCTGGTTGCGGAGTGGTGCGAACTGGTTGCGGAGGGGTGCGAACTGGTTGCGGAGTGGTGCGAACTGGTTGCGGTGTGGCGCGAACTGGTTGCGGAGTGGTGCGAACTGGTTGCGGTGTGGCGCGAACTGGTTGCGGAGTGGTGCGAACTGGTTGCGGTGTGGCGCGAACTGGTTGCGGAGTGGTGCGAACTGGTTGCGGTGTGGCGCGAACTGGTTGCGGAGTGGTGCGAACTGGTTGCGGTGTGGCGCGAACTGGTTGCGGAGTGGTGCGAACTGGTTGCGGTGTGGCGCGAACTGGTTGCGGAGTGGTGCGAACTGGTTGCGGTGTGGCGCGAACTGGTTGCGGAGTGGTGCGAACTGGTTGCGGTGTGGCGCGAACTGGTTGCGGAGTGGTGCGAACTGGTTGCGGTGTGGCGCGAACTGGTTGCGGAGTGGTGCGAACTGGTTGCGGTGTGGCGCGAACTGGTTGCGGAGTGGTGCGAACTGGTTGCGGTGTGGCGCGAACTGGTTGCGGAGTGGTGCGAACTGGTTGCGGTGTGGCGCGAACTGGTTGCGGAGTGGTGCGAACTGGTTGCGGTGTGGCGCGAACTGGTTGCGGAGTGGTGCGAACTGGTTGCGGTGTGGCGCGAACTGGTTGCGGAGTGGTGCGAACTGGTTGCGGTGTGGCGCGAACTGGTTGCGGAGTGGTGCGAACTGGTTGCGGTGTGGCGCGAACTGGTTGCGGAGTGGTGCGAACTGGTTGCGGTGTGGCGCGAACTGGTTGCGGAGTGGTGCGAACTGGTTGCGGTGTGGCGCGAACTGGTTGCGGAGTGGTGCGAACTGGTTGCGGTGTGGCGCGAACTGGTTGCGGAGTGGTGCGAACTGGTTGCGGTGTGGCGCGAACTGGTTGCGGAGTGGTGCGAACTGGTTGCGGTGTGGCGCGAACTGGTTGCGGAGTGGTGCGAACTGGTTGCGGTGTGGCGCGAACTGGTTGCGGAGTGGTGCGAACTGGTTGCGGTGTGGCGCGAACTGGTTGCGGAGTGGTGCGAACTGGTTGCGGTGTGGCGCGAACTGGTTGCGGAGTGGTGCGAACTGGTTGCGGTGTGGCGCGAACTGGTTGCGGAGTGGTGCGAACTGGTTGCGGTGTGGCGCGAACTGGTTGCGGAGTGGTGCGAACTGGTTGCGGTGTGGCGCGAACTGGTTGCGGAGTGGTGCGAACTGGCTGCGGAGTGGTGCGAACTGGTTGCGGAGTGGTGTGAACTGGTTGCGGATTGGTGTAAACGGGTTGAGAAGTAGGGCCAACTGGTTGCGGAGTGGTGCGAACTGGTAGCGGAGTGGTGCGAACTGGTTGCGAAGTGGTGCGAGCTGGTTGCGGGGTGGTGCGAACTGATTGCGGAGTGGTGCCAAGTGGTTGCGGAATGGTGCAAACTGGTTGCGGAGTGGTGCGAACTGGTTGTGGAGTGGTGCGAACTGGTTACATAGTGGTGCGATTGGGTTGCGGAGTGGTGCGAACTGGTTGAGGAGTGGTGCGAACTGGCTGCGGAATGGTGCGAACTGGTTGCGGAGTGTTGCGAACTGGTTGCAGAGCGGAGCGAACTGGTTGCAGAGTGTTGCGAACTGGTTGCGGATTGGTGCCAACTGGTTGTGGAGTGGTGCGAACTGGTTGCGGACTGGTGCAAACTGGTTGGAGAGTAGTGCGAACTGGTTGCGGAGTGTTGCGAACTGGTTGCCGAGTGGTGCGAACTGGTTGCCGAGTGGTGGGAACTGGTTCCGGAGTGGTGCGAACTGGATGCGGAGTGGTGCGAACTGGATGAGGAGTGGTGCTAACTGGTTGAGGAGTGTTGCGAATTGGTTCCGGAGATGTGCCAACTGGTTGAAGAGTGATGCGAACTCGTTGCGGAGTGGTTCGAACTGGTTGCAGACTACTGTGAATTGGTTGCGGAGTGGTGCGAACTGGTTGCGGACTGGTGCGAATTGGTTGCGTAGGGGGGCAAACGTGTTGCGGAGTGGTGCAAAATGGTTGCGGAGTGGCGCGAACTGGTTGCGGAGTGGTGCGAACTGGCTGCGGAGTGGTGCGAACTGGTTGCGGAGCGGTGCGAACGGGTTGCAGAGTGGTGCGAACTGGTTGCGGAGTGGCGCGAACTGGTTGCGGAGTGGTGCGATCTGGTTGCTGAGTGGTGCGAACTTGTTGACGAGTGGTGCGAACTGGTTGCGGAGTGGCGCGAACTGGTTGCGGAGTGGTGCGATCTGGTTGCTGAGTGGTGCGAACTTGTTGACGAGTGGTGCGAACTGGTTGCGGAGTGGCGCGAACTGGTTGCGGAGTGGTGCGATCTGGTTGCTGAGTGGTGCGAACTTGTTGACGAGTGGTGCGAACTGGTTGCGGAGTGGCGCGAACTGGTTGCGGAGTGGTGCGATCTGGTTGCTGAGTGGTGCGAACTTGTTGACGAGTGGTGCGAACTGGTTGCGGAGTGGCGCGAACTGGTTGCGGAGTGGTGCGATCTGGTTGCTGAGTGGTGCGAACTTGTTGACGAGTGGTGCGAACTGGTTGCGGAGTGGCGCGAACTGGTTGCGGAGTGGTGCGATCTGGTTGCTGAGTGGTGCGAACTTGTTGACGAGTGGTGCGAACTGGTTGCGGAGTGGCGCGAACTGGTTGCGGAGTGGTGCGATCTGGTTGCTGAGTGGTGCGAACTTGTTGACGAGTGGTGCGAACTGGTTGCGGAGTGGCGCGAACTGGTTGCGGAGTGGTGCGATCTGGTTGCTGAGTGGTGCGAACTTGTTGACGAGTGGTGCGAACTGGTTGCGGAGTGGCGCGAACTGGTTGCGGAGTGGTGCGATCTGGTTGCTGAGTGGTGCGAACTTGTTGACGAGTGGTGCGAACTGGTTGCGGAGTGGCGCGAACTGGTTGCGGAGTGGTGCGATCTGGTTGCTGAGTGGTGCGAACTTGTTGACGAGTGGTGCGAACTGGTTGCGGAGTGGCGCGAACTGGTTGCGGAGTGGTGCGATCTGGTTGCTGAGTGGTGCGAACTTGTTGACGAGTGGTGCGAACTGGTTGCGGAGTGGCGCGAACTGGTTGCGGAGTGGTGCGATCTGGTTGCTGAGTGGTGCGAACTTGTTGACGAGTGGTGCGAACTGGTTGCGGAGTGGCGCGAACTGGTTGCGGAGTGGTGCGATCTGGTTGCTGAGTGGTGCGAACTTGTTGACGAGTGGTGCGAACTGGTTGCGGAGTGGCGCGAACTGGTTGCGGAGTGGTGCGATCTGGTTGCTGAGTGGTGCGAACTTGTTGACGAGTGGTGCGAACTGGTTGCGGAGTGGCGCGAACTGGTTGCGGAGTGGTGCGATCTGGTTGCTGAGTGGTGCGAACTTGTTGACGAGTGGTGCGAACTGGTTGCGGAGTGGCGCGAACTGGTTGCGGAGTGGTGCGATCTGGTTGCTGAGTGGTGCGAACTTGTTGACGAGTGGTGCGAACTGGTTGCGGAGTGGCGCGAACTGGTTGCGGAGTGGTGCGATCTGGTTGCTGAGTGGTGCGAACTTGTTGACGAGTGGTGCGAACTGGTTGCGGAGTGGCGCGAACTGGTTGCGGAGTGGTGCGATCTGGTTGCTGAGTGGTGCGAACTTGTTGACGAGTGGTGCGAACTGGTTGCGGAGTGGCGCGAACTGGTTGCGGAGTGGTGCGATCTGGTTGCTGAGTGGTGCGAACTTGTTGACGAGTGGTGCGAACTGGTTGCGGAGTGGCGCGAACTGGTTGCGGAGTGGTGCGATCTGGTTGCTGAGTGGTGCGAACTTGTTGACGAGTGGTGCGAACTGGTTGCGGAGTGGCGCGAACTGGTTGCGGAGTGGTGCGATCTGGTTGCTGAGTGGTGCGAACTTGTTGACGAGTGGTGCGAACTGGTTGCGGAGTGGCGCGAACTGGTTGCGGAGTGGTGCGATCTGGTTGCTGAGTGGTGCGAACTTGTTGACGAGTGGTGCGAACTGGTTGCGGAGTGGCGCGAACTGGTTGCGGAGTGGTGCGATCTGGTTGCTGAGTGGTGCGAACTTGTTGACGAGTGGTGCGAACTGGTTGCGGAGTGGCGCGAACTGGTTGCGGAGTGGTGCGATCTGGTTGCTGAGTGGTGCGAACTTGTTGACGAGTGGTGCGAACTGGTTGCGGAGTGGCGCGAACTGGTTGCGGAGTGGTGCGATCTGGTTGCTGAGTGGTGCGAACTTGTTGACGAGTGGTGCGAACTGGTTGCGGAGTGGCGCGAACTGGTTGCGGAGTGGTGCGATCTGGTTGCTGAGTGGTGCGAACTTGTTGACGAGTGGTGCGAACTGGTTGCGGAGTGGCGCGAACTGGTTGCGGAGTGGTGCGATCTGGTTGCTGAGTGGTGCGAACTTGTTGACGAGTGGTGCGAACTGGTTGCGGAGTGGCGCGAACTGGTTGCGGAGTGGTGCGATCTGGTTGCTGAGTGGTGCGAACTTGTTGACGAGTGGTGCGAACTGGTTGCGGAGTGGCGCGAACTGGTTGCGGAGTGGTGCGATCTGGTTGCTGAGTGGTGCGAACTTGTTGACGAGTGGTGCGAACTGGTTGCGGAGTGGCGCGAACTGGTTGCGGAGTGGTGCGACCTGGTTGCGGAGTGGTGCGAACAGGTTGCGGAATGGTGCGAACAGGTTGCGGAGTGGTGTGAACTGGTTGTGGAGTGCTGCAAACGGGTTGCTGAGAGGTGCGAACTGGTTGCGGAGTGGTGACAACGGGTTGATACGTGGAGCCAACTGGTTGCGGAGTGGTGTAAACGGGTTGCGGAGTGGTGCGAACTGGTTGCAGATTGGTGCGAACTGGTTGCGGAGTGTTGCAAACTGGTTGCGGAGTGGTGCAAACTGGTTGCGGAGTGGTGCAAACTGGTTGCGGAGTGGTGCGATCTGGTTGCGGAGTGGTGCGATCGGGTTGGGGAGTGCTGCGAACTGGTTGAGGAGTGGTGCGAACTGGCTGCGTAGTGGTGCAAACTCGTTGTGGAGTTGTGCGACATGGTTGCAGAGTGGTGCGAATTGGTTGCGGAGTTGTGCGACATGGTTGCCGAGTGGTGCGAATTGGTTGCGGAGTTGTGCGAACTGGTTGCAGAGTGGTGCAAACTGGTTGCGGAGTGGTCCGAACTGGTTGCGGAGTGGTGACAACGGGTTGATACGTGGAGCCAACTGGTTGCGGAGTGGTGTAAACGGGTTGCGGAGTGGTGCGAACTGGTTGCAGATTGGTGCGAACCGGTTGCGGAGTGGTGCGAACGGGTTGCGGAGTGGTGCAAACTGGTTGCGGAGTGGTGCGAACTTGTTGCGGAGTGGTGCGAACTGGTTGCGCAGTAGTGCGAACCGGTTGCGGAGTGGTGCGAACTGGTTGCCGAGTGGTGCGCACTGGTTGCGGAGTGGTGCGAACTGGTCGCGGAGTGGTGCGAACTGGTTGCGGAGAGGTGCGAACTGGTTGCGCAGTGGTGCGAACTGGTTGCGGAGTGGTCCGAACTGGTTGCGGAGTGGTGCGAACTCGTTGCGGAGTGGTGCGAACTGGTTGCGCAGTAGTGCGAACCGGTTGCGGAGTGGTGCGAACTGGTTGCCGAGTGGTGCGCACTGGTTGCGGAGTGGTGCGAACTGGTCGCGGAGTGGTGCGAACTGGTTGCGGAGAGGTGCGAACTGGTTGCGCAGTGGTGCGAACTGGTTGCGGAGTGGTCCGAACTGGTTGCGGAGTGGTGCGAACTCGTTGCGGAGTGGTGCGAACTGGTTGCGCAGTAGTGCGAACCGGTTGCGGAGTGGTGCGAACTGGTTGCCGAGTGGTGCGCACTGGTTGCGGAGTGGTGCGAACTGGTCGCGGAGTGGTGCGAACTGGTTGCGGAGAGGTGCGAACTGGTTGCGCAGTGGTGCGAACTGGTTGCGGAGTGGTGAGAACTGGTTGCGGAGTCGTGCGAACTGGTTGAGAAGTGGTGCGAACCCGTTGAGCAGTGGTGCGAACGGGTTGCGGAGTGGTGCGAACTGGTTGAGGAGTGGTGCGAACTGGTTACGGAGTGTTGCGAACTGGCTGTGGAGTGGTGCGAACTGGTTACGAAGTGTTCCGAATTGGTTGCAGAGATGTGCGAACGGGTTGCAGAGTGGTGCAAACTGGTTGCGGAGTGGTGTGAACTGGTTGCGTAGTGGTGCAAACGGGTTACGGAGTGGTGCGAACTTGTTGCGGAGTGGTGCGAACTGG
This sequence comes from Penium margaritaceum, assembly GCA_023375785.1. Taxonomy (NCBI): domain Eukaryota; kingdom Viridiplantae; phylum Streptophyta; class Zygnematophyceae; order Desmidiales; family Peniaceae; genus Penium; species Penium margaritaceum. The sequence goes on along the minus strand of SZWC01029670.1, from coordinate 9,232 downwards.
TTGCGGAGTGGTGTTAACTGGTTGCGGAGTGGTGCGAACAGGTTGCGGAATGGTGTGAACTGGTTGCGGGATGGTGCAAATTGGTTGCGGAGTGGTGCAAACGGGTTGCGAAGTGGTGCGAACTGGTTGCCCAGTGGTGCGAACTGGTTCAGCAGTGGTGCTAATGTGTTGCGGAGTGGTGCGAACGGGTTGCGGAGTGTTAAGAACTGGTTGAGGAGAGGTGCGAAATGGCTGCGGAGTGGTGCGAACTGGTTGCGGAGTGGTGCGACCTCGTTGCAGAGTGATGCGAACTGGTTGCGGAGTGTTGCGAACTGGTTGCGGAGTGGTGCAAACGGGTTGAGAAGGGGGGCCAACTGCTTGCGGAGTGGTGCGAACTGGTTGCGGAGTGGTGCGAACTGGTTGCGGAGTGATGCGAACTGGTTGCGGAGTGTTGCGAACTGGTTGCGGAGTGGTGCAAACGGGTTGAGAAGGGGGGCCAACTGCTTGCGGAGTGGTGCGAACTGGTTGCGGAGTGGTGCGAACTGGTTTCGGAGTGGTGTGAACTGGTTGTGAAGTGGTTCGAACTGGTTGCGGCGTGGTGCGAACGGATTGCGGACTGGTGCGAAGTGGTTGTGCAATGGTGCGAACTGGTTGCCGAGTAGAGCGAACTGGTTGCGCTGCGGTGCAAACGGATTGCAGAGTGGTGCGAACTGGTTGTGGATTGGTGCCAATTGGTTGTGGAGTGGTGCGAACTGGTTGCGGACTGGTGCGAACTGGTCGTGGAGTGGTGCGAACTGGCTGCGGGGTGGTGCGAACTGTTTGCGGAGTGATGCGAACTGGTTGCGGATTGGTGCGAACTGGTTGTGCAGTGGTGCAAACTGGTTGTGGAGTGGTGCGAACTGGTTGTTGAGCGGTGCGAACTGGTTACGGAGTTTTTTGAACTGGTTGCGGATTGGAGACAACTGGTTGTGGAGTGGTGCAAACTGGTTGCGGAGTGGTTCGAACTGGTTGCAGAGTAGTGCGAACTGGTTGCGGATTGGTGTGAACTAGTTGCGGAGTAGTGCGAACTGGTAGCGGAGTGGTGCGAACTTGTTGCGGAGTGGCGCAAACTGGTTGCGGAGTGTTTCGAACTGGTCGCGGTGTGGTGCAAACTGGTTGCGGTGTGGTGCCAACGAGTTACGGAGTGGTGCAAACTGGTTGAGGAGTGGTGCGAAATGGCTGCGGATTGGTGCGAACTGGTTGCGGAGTGGTGCGACCTGGTTGCGGAGTGGTGCAAACGGGTTGCGGAGTTGTGCGAACTGGTTGCAGAGTGGTCCGAACTGGTCAAGGAGTGGTGCGAACTGGTTGCAGGGTGGTGCGAACTGTTTGCGGAGTGATGCGAACTGGTTGCGGATTGGAGCGAACTGGTTGCGCAGTGGTGCAAACTGGTTGTGGAGTGGTGCAAACTGGTTGTGGAGCGGTGGGAACTGGTTGCGGATTGGTGCCAACTGGTTGTGGAGTGGTGCAAACTGGTTGCGGAGTGGTTTGAACTGGTAGCAGAGTGGTGCGAATTGGCTGCGGATTGGTGCGAACTGGTTGCGGAGTGGTGCGACCTGGTTGCGGAGTGGTGCGAATAGGTTGCCGTTTTGTGCGAACTGGTTGCAGAGTGGTCCGAACTGGTTGCGGAGTGGTGCGAACTGGTCGCGG
>SZWC01029669.1:0-11978 GCA_023375785.1 Penium margaritaceum | reverse complement strand
GTGGAGGTGGAGGTGGTGGAGGTGGAGGTGGTGGAGGTGGAGGTGGTGGAGGTGCTGGTGGAAGCAGCAGTGATGGGGCTTCACAGGGGTCTGGCTGTGAGGATCTCATACGGTGCGATGTGGACTTCAGCCCCACGGTGTTGCAGCAGTCACGATCATTTAACAATGTTCTGGGGCGAGCTGCGCACATAAAGTTCTTGGATTGTGACGTTTACATTCAGCTTTTCTTGTGGTCTCATATGCACTTGATCTTGCCACATCCTTAAGGGATTGTTCGGAGCAAATTGTTGTCCGTCTTCAATGCCTCTGTTGAGCTGGTTCCTCCCGCATCTCTTATGTTTTCAGTACTTCATCCTCCATTCCTTCCCGCCCTGTGTGCCCAGAAATGTTAGGCTTTTGCCCGCCAAGCATTAGATTAGCCAAGTGTTCTGGTGGGTAGCATTAGTCGGTTGGATGTGCCATGGTCATTACCCTCGTATGGGACATCATACGATGGGGAGGAAGTGTGGGGGAGCTTCTTAGCACTACTACCGTACTGAAGTTACTAGTGTGATACTTGACTAGCCTGTGGTGTGTGAGGCGGGTGACGGCAACGCATGAGAAGCGCCATGAATGCGGTAAGCTTGCCTTAGAAAACTTCCACACTTCACCAGGACAAGTAACAGAAGGGGGAGCGAGCGAACCTAGAACCGGTGAGCGCTCACCCACCACGAGCGACGAGCTCGAGTGGATGAGCGCCGCCACCCGGGGGTCGAGCCCGACCACTCGGAATTAACCGGTGGCGGCTTCTCACCGATGCACGGTCAGAACCGGCATGGTTGCCCCCTGAGGATCAGCACCCGGGAACTATGCAACTCCCCCACCACATGCAAGGCAAGGCAATATGAAGCAGGGCACGGCAGTAAGAGTGTACGTGCCAAGCATCTACCGCATCAGTGAGAGTCATATAGAGTCAGAGAGATTCATGCAATGGTCTCGGCTGTGCAAACGAGCTCTCCTGGGTCCAGCAGCAGCAGTAGATTGATGGCGTCAACGGCTCCAACCATGATGGCCACATTGGACGCTTCCCAGGGGGAGACCATTGTCATTTAATCTGTACAGAGTGTGTGCAGAGTGTGAGAGGCAAGAGGGCACAGAGTTGTGAGTGGCCAACGAACTTCAACACTCCCCCATGACCCGCAGACAAGCAACCCGTACACACATGAAAGAGTCACAAGAGATGACCACAAAAGATGAGAAGAACCGACAGNACTGACTGTCAGCCGGGATCGTGCTGACTGATGAGACCCACAGAGTGAACAGCACCTTTGAAGACATTGCGACTGAGGGCCTTAGTGAGAAAGTCAGCTCTCTGTGATCGTGTGTCCACCCATGCGATGCGAATGACGCCGGCGGCAATGCATTCACGAACAAAGTGGTGCTCAACATTGATGTGCTTGGCGCGTGAGTGGTGCATGCCACTGTTTTCAGCAATAGCTTTTGTGCTTTGGTTGTCGCAGCGCAGAGTGATACAGCGGATGGGAACACGTAGTTGTAGCAGCAGACGGCACAACCAGACAGCTTCACAAGTGCCTGCACCCAATGCTACATACTCAGCCTCAGCGGTGCTGCGTGCCACACATCCTTGCTTGCCACTTTTCCAGGAGACGGCAGTCCCACCAACTAGAAAGATGTACCCCGTGGGACTGCGAGCATCAGAATCATGCGCCCAGTCACTGTCCGTGAAGCCATCGACTACCACTGAGGGCTGTGCACGGAAGCACAGCCCAACACGGGGGGTGGAGAGAACATACCGCACCACTCGCAATGCTGCCTCGAGATGGCGCTCGCGAGGGCACTGAGAGAACTGAGACAGGAAGTTCACGGCAAAGGCCACATCTGCACGTGTGGTCGTAGCAATGTACATGAGAGAGCCAATGACACGCAGGTAGTCTGTGACATCAACCGGCTCCCCCAGGCTTGAGAGGTCCTGTGACTTGAGTAGGGACTGGCCAGCTGGGGTCATGGGCGTGGATGCTGTGGGGATAGAGGCGAGGAGTGGCGTGAAGCGCTCCCCCAGGCTGCGTATATACACAGCCTGATGCACGTGCAAGATGCGACGTGCACGGTTGCGCTCCAGCTCCATGCCTAGAAAGACACGAGCTGGGCCAAGATCCTTCATTTTGTTCGCTGCTTGCAGCATGGACTTGGCGGCTGTCACGGCTGCAGCATCGGGAGAGGCAATGAGGAGATCATCCACGTACACAAGAATGGCTACAAGTGGTTTTGTGGGAGGACCAAGGAACAGTGCCGGGTCAACGACACATCGCTTGTAGCCACCTTTCTCAAGGGTGGCGGTGATCTCCTGGTTCCAGTACCGTGGGGACTGTTTGAGGCCATAGAGGGCCTTGCGCAGGCGCCAAACCCGATTGGTGCCATCAGAGAACCCGGGTGGTTGCACCATGTAGATCTCTTCATCCAACCTGCCATGCAGGAAGGCATTGTTGACGTCCATCTGCTTGAGCGACTAGACTGAGTAGAGCCCTGGCTGTGGTATATCGACCGACGGGAGCGAAGGTCTCATCAAAATCAACACCAGGAATCTGAGAAAATCCCTTGGCGGTAAGACGAGCCTTGTACCGCTCCACCGTGTTGTCAGGATTCAGTTTCCGACGATACACCCACTTGGCACTGACAGCCTTGCGACCCGGTGGGAGGTCAACGAGCTCATAGACACCGTGCTCAGACAGTGCATCGAGCTCGGCCTTCATGGCCTGTTCCCACAACGAAGAGTCCGAGGCAGTGCGAGCTGCCTGGACAATCAGTGGTTCTGGAGGAAGAGGAGAGAGGCCAGCGACAGCAAAGCACGAGGCAACATAGCCTGCAACAGAGGACGATAAGGCAGAGTGGAACTCTTGTTCGACAAGAGAGTAGCCAAGTGCGGTGCTGGGATGAACGACGGATGCGGATGCGGAGAGACCAGAGGTGGTGAGACCAAGGGCACGAAGACCAGGGTCACCGGAAATGACAGGCTGAGTCTGGGAGGGAAGAGCCCTGAGACGCCCTCCGCGCGTGTAGGGTGAGACTGGAGAAATGGACGGAGCACACGCAGAGGCAGGAGGAGTCGCGAAACGAGGTGGCGAGGAGGTAAGCGCTGGCTCAATAGGGACAGACGGTGAGGCGGCACTAAGAGGGGAGGTAGAGGACGATGCTGCGGGAGAGGCAGCAGTGGGAATGCCAGGAGCTGGACTGGGAGAGGACACCGGGACAGTGGAGGAAGGAGACACAGGAGAGGGGGACCCGGGCAAGGGAGTGCTCTGCTCAGCAGAGGAGGAGGCAGTGGGGTCCGAGTGACGCACTGAGGGGAGACCAGCAGGCCCGCCAGAGGGCAGACCAACAGGCCCACCAGAGGGCAGAGAACCACCCCCACCCCGAACAGGCAGAGAGAGGGACCCACCAAAGCGAGATGTGTCACGCTCAAACAGGTGCTCAAACAATAGGGCGTCACGAGACTCGATGACGCGGCAACGGGAAGGGTCCCAGAAGCGCCACGCCTTCGAGAAGGGGGAGATACCAAGGAAGATGCACAAACGACCACGAGGGGACAGTTTGCCGTCACGTTGATCAGTCGGCACCCAGACGGAGGCAAGACAGCCCCACACATGGGCAAGGCGAAGATCCGCACGCTGACCAGTCCATCGTGCAAAAGGAGTGACAGTGTGAGGAAGAGGGCCATGAGGGATACGGTTCCAGACCCAAGTCATGTAGGACATGGCCTCAAAAGCAAAGAGTGGGGACTGACCAGACGCAGAGAGCAAGGAGCGAACCCCAGCCGCAAGAGTGTGGTTCCAGCGTTCAGACACGCCATTTTGTTGGGGGGTGTACAGAGCGGAGGACTCAAGGCGGACACCACGGGATTCAAGGAAGCGGGACGTAGGACCAAAGAACTCACCACCACGGTCACTACGAAACACGCGCAATGACCGGAGACAAGCCTGCTCGGCCTGGGGAAGCCAGGACTCAATGACGTCAGTGACTTCACTTTTGTGTCGCAGGACAAACACCCAACGATAGCGAGAAAAGTCATCCGTGAGACACAGGACGTAACGACCAAGGCCCCCAAGGAAGTCATGTGGCAATGGACCCATGACATCAGCATGGACCAGGTCAAGGGGATGAGAGGTAGTGGACTCAGACGTGGAGAAGGGTGAACGGTGCATTTTGCCGCTGGCACAGTCCAGGCAAGTGGAAGAGCAGGGTGGAGAGAAGGTGGCAGGGTCAAGGCCGTGTGCAGGCTGGAGGCGCAGAAGGCGCTGAATGGCAGCAGTGTGAATGTGACAGAGGCGGCGATGCAGGAGCTCAGCATGAGCTGGGGACAGCGAAGGGGCAACATGANTTCAAGGAAGCGGGACGTAGGACCAAAGAACTCACCACCACGGTCACTGCGAAACACGCGCAATGACCGGAGACAAGCCCGCTCGGCCTGGGGGAGCCAGGACTCAATGACGTCAGTGACTTCACTTTTGTGTCGCAGGGCAAACACCCAACGATAGCGAGAAAAGTCATCCGTGAGACACAGGACGTAACGACCAAGGCCCCCAAGGAAGTCATGTGGCAATGGACCCATGACATCAGCATGGACCAGGTCAAGGGGATGAGAGGTAGTGGACTCAGATGTGGAGAAGGGTGAACGGTGCATTTTGCCGCTGGCACAGTCCAGGCAAGTGGAAGAGCAGGGTGGAGAGAAGGTGGCAGGGTCAAGGCCGTGTGCAGGCTGGAGGCGCAGAAGACGCTGAATGGCAGCAGTGTGAATGTGACAGAGGCGGCGATGCAAGAGCTCAGCATGAGCTGGGGACAGCGAAGGGGCAACATGAACAAATGCAGACGCAGCGGAAGACGGTGAGAAAGTGAGCGGCACACGGAAAAGGCGATCACAGCGCACACCACGAAGAACGACATGGCCAGAGGAACAAAGGGAGATAGAGGCAAGGCCGCGGCTGGACGAGAAGTCCATGCCCTGATCGTCAAGGGTGGTGACAGGGAGCAGACTGACTTCAAGGTCAGGGACGTACAGAACGTCAAGAAGGTAGACTGTGCCACCAGGCCCAACAAAACAAACAACACCAACACCTTGGACAGGGAGAAGTTGGCCGGAGCCAGTGCGTACAGAACGGACAGACTGAACGGGCCCAAGAGACACATAGGAAGAACGACAGGAGGTCATATGATGCGTGGCTCCAGAGTCAATGATCCAGAGGCCAGGGGAAGCATGTGTGGAGGGGAGAGCCAAACAGACAGCCACGGTACCGCGTGCAGAGGACGACGAGCAAGGACCAAGACGAGAGGGTAACGTGTATGACTGCCAATCCTCAATCCATGCACGATCATCAGGCAGGTCCCCCTGAACAGCCCCAGAGGATGAGCCACGAAGAGTGGCATCGGACTCACAAACAGAAACACGGGACTGGCCACTCACACTCTCACCTCCCTGAGAGCGAAGATGAAGAAGCTCGGCAAGCCGTCGCTCGAGGGCGCGCTCCTCGTCCCGGCGATCAGAGCGCTCGGAGGAGCGGTCAGAGGAGCGGTCTGATGAGCGGTCGGAGTAGTGACCATCGTCCCGTCCCCAATGAGGAGCTGAGTAGTGTGAGGATGGAGGACCGTAGTGGGCAGGACCAGACGGTGGGGGGACCCAGCCCCAGGTGCTAGGAGATGGTGGCGGCTGCTGGAGAGGAGCGAGTGTGGTGGCCAGGGATGAGGAGGAAGAGGAAGAGGAAACAGTCATGGCAGCTGCGGCTGATGAGGCTGTGATGCCGGTGCGTGCCCAGTGAGCACGCATGGATGAGGCAAGGCGTGCATCGTCACGCGGAGCGGGGCACTTGGGCACCGAGTGACCAGTCGCGCCACAGTTCCAGCAGGTAACGTCTGCGACAGAGATGGCAGAGCCTCTGCCCCCACGACCACCCCCACGCCCTTTACTTTGTCGGCCCCCACCACAGCTGGGGCCGGAGCCACTGCTCCCTCCACGGTTGGAAGCCTGAGTGGAGTGGGCGGCAGCCGGGGAAGAGGAAGTGGTAGAGGACGCTGCAGTAGAAGAGGATGGTGAGGAGGTGATGATAGCTGCAATGGCTGCACGATGCATGCGTTTGTTCTGAAGGGCATTCCACCAGTCGGTGAGACGTGCAGCAGTGAAGTCAAAGAGAGGACCAATGCCCGGTGGGGCATCAGCAGGAACAGGAGACGATGCAAGGCGCTCAAGCTCAGCCTGAGACACATGGAGATAAAGATCTGATAGCTCGGGAATGAGGCCAGCAACAATGGAAAGGCAGGCCGAGAGGGGACCTGGTGCAGCCTTCCCAAGGTCNGTATTCGTCTGCAGTCTCATCCGCTCGCATCTGCAGTGTGTTGAACTGAACAGTGAGAGCACTTTGGGCGGCATGCCCAGTTACTGTCTTGCGGCGGCGGATGAGTGCATAGGCACCGACTGGATCTGCACTTGTGCCTCGGATAGGGTCGGCATTGTACGTGCCGATGTCGTCCAGGAGATTTTCCGGTCCGGCGTTGATGAGAGCCCGAACGGCACGGGCGGCTTCCGTCGGCTGCGGCACAAAAGGTGCCTTGGCATGAGAGTAGTACTCCCACAACAGCTCACCTTGGGCCCACACACTGAAGCGTGTCTTCGAGGAGGTGAAGGTGAGCTTCGAGGTGAATTGAGGTGGCGGCGTCTCGAAGTCTTTCTGGCGCGCTGGTGGGAGAGCCCGAGGTGAGGCCCCCCCAGCTGAAAAGGCAGGGGAGGAGGCGTTGGCAACGCCACCAGCAGGCGGAACAGATGAGTCTGTGGACCCTGATTGGTCTGTAGTGAGAGCTACAGCAAACGCTGGTACAGCATGGAGACGTTCTATAACCAATGTAGCTACTGTGGCAGCTAACTCCTGTTGTGCGTCACGCTCACGATCAAGCTCATCCTGTGCCTTTCGGCGCTCGGCCTGTGCTTCACTAAGGGCGGCCTGAAGAGCCTCTAGCTTATCCTCTGGGCCAGGCATGATGAGAAGACGAGGGAATACGAGAGAGGATGATACCACAGGTAGAGAGCATGAAGCAGTAGCCAGAAAAATAGAAGGATCTCACCGAGCTAGTGACGAGGCAGCAGGGTGAAGAGGGGAGCCACCACTGACGCGGCCGAGGAGAAGAGGACAGCCACCCACCCAGCAGCTGCTACAGTCAGGCATAGAAGGCCGGTGACGGAGGCTCCTGCCACGGCCGTAGATGCAGAGGCGATAAGCACCCCTGTGGTGACGTGAGAGTTGAGCTCACGTGGAGCTCCAGTAGATGTCAAGACAGCTGCTGCTGTGGACGCTCGGATGGAACCGACGGCGGCGGAAGTGGCGTCAGCTGCGGACGATGCAGAAGTGGCTACAGATGCTGCTGCTGTGGTGACCTGGGTGGCAATGTTTGCAGTGGCAGCGGAAAGCAGTGTGAGAGAAGCTGCTGCGTGCGCGTAGGCGTCGGCTGCCTGTCCCACGGCTGTCTGAGTGGGAGCCCTGCAAGCACGGGCTGTGGCAGCAAAAGCAGCTGCAGCCCCTGCAGCTGCGTCAAGGATGGCTCCCGCAAGGCCGATGGAGTCGGTGTGGACCGGGAGCATAGGGATGACGCCTGGAACCTCAGGCACTGGAGGTGGTTCAGAAGATGGAACAGCAGCTGGAGAGGGACTGGCAGGTGAGTTGGCGGTGGAGGCACCTGTGGAGGGTGCAAATCCGGGTGGAGGTTGCATGGCCGGAGGGCGAGGAGGTGACGGTGGTAAGTCGTCCGCGGTGTAGACTTGGCGGTTGATTTCTTCCTCACGAGCCGCTGCTACTCTCTCTACGTCGTCTCGCCAATAGTTGGCATCCAGCATGCGAAACCAGAGCGGAGTGTCGTCGTCGCGGGGGGTAGGAGGGTCGTAGTCTTGAGGGTCCTCACACCCGTGTTCTGCGTAGCGTGCTGCAGTGCGAGTGGAGTCAAGGTCCTCGTCCGGTGGTCCGTCAAGGGGCGGAGAATCCAGGGTGCCTGGTGTGGCTGAAGATGCAGCCGCGGGTGANCAAGAGATTGCTCTGCGCTGCAGGTTATCAGGCTGCCTGTCCGGCGAGAGGATTGAGAAGGTGAACGGCAAGCAATGAACAGCCGTCAGTAGATAGCAGGCGGCTGCAGTGCAGAGTGCAAGATGAAGCGCAGAGTAAGCAGGAGCAGCCACGAATGGCCGAGGGAAGCAGTGGGTGCTTCAGCATGCAAGAGAGCAGCTGGGGAGAAGGACTCTAGGGGTACAGAGAGCCCGAGAAGGGGATACCCGAGAGTCACGGACGGCCGGGGTAGTCGAGGGTGGCCAAGAGTGGTCACAGGGCCCGTGAAGAGGAGCTCTGAGAGGTTGTATATGCAACTGAGAACTGGGCGGAGATGCGTAGGAGAAGCCGCCGAGAGCAGTGTTCGCGGAGGGATGACGTGACACCCGCGGTGCCCCAGAGATTCGAGGCAGCCTGCGGCGACGGGTGCCAGGTGTGAAGAAAACGGGGCGGAAAGGCAGAAGCACCCAGATGTGCTGCAAACCAATGAGACGGCTGGTGGGAGAACCGGCCAGACTCACGAGAACTGTGGGCCACGCGAAGATTCGAGGGTCCAGGATCGACGAGCGGCGGGAGTGGATCCACGCAGCTCTGATACCAGAAATTACTAGTGTGATACTTGACTAGCCTATGGTGTGTGAGGCGGGTGACGGCAACGCATGAGAAGCGCCATGAATGCGGTAAGCTTGCCTTAGAAAACTTCCACACTTCACCAAGACAAGTAACAGAAGGGGGAGCGAGCGAACCTAGAACCGGTGAGCGCTCACCCACCACGAGCGACGAGCTCGAGTGGATGAGCACCGCCACCCGGGGGTCGAGCCCGACCACTCGGAATTAACCGGTGGCGGCTTCTCACCGATGCACGGTCAGAACCGGCATGGTGGCCCCCTGAGGATCAGCACCCGGGAACTATGCAACTCCCCCACCACATGCAAGGCAAGGCAATATGAAGCAGGGCACGGCAGTAAGAGTGTACGTGCCAAGCATCTACCGCATCAGTGAGAGTCATATAGAGTCAGAGAGATTCATGCAATGGTCTCGGGTGTGCCAATGAGCTCTCCTGGGTCCAGCAGCAGCAGTAGATTGATGGCGTCAACGGCTCCAACCATGATGGCCACATTGGACGCTTCCCAGGGGGAGACCATTGTCATTTAATCTGTACAAAGTGTGTGCAGAGTGTGAGAGGCAAGAGGGCACAGAGTTGTGAGTGGCCAACGAACTTCAACACGTACTGCCCCCTACATTCGACAATTCTTTTGAACTGAATTGAGTGACTCTTATTTTCGACAATAATTTTCAGCCTTCTAATTTTGGATCTGTTTCGTCCAAAGCCCCTGGGTTTTATTCTTGTCTGGTTTTGGTCGATATGACTGTTCATGCCCTTGGTCTGTCCCTAGAAATTTGGTTTTCAAATATCCAAATTGCAAAAGGCGAGAGCGAAGCTCCATCTTGCAGCTTGCTCCGCACGGCGTCTCGCACCTCGATTTGCGTTTTACAGGCTGCCATGTCCACATAACTTTCGCACCGTCACAGCACTGTACGCGGAACGTGGATGTTTCACGTTCTGCCTGCAGTCCTCGCGGAAGCTGAACCTGTATGTAGAGAGAATAGATTTTGGCAAGTTTATGAGTGATTCGTCCACGAGACCATAATTTTTTAGGTGCCTGAATGGTCGAAGGAAAAAAATTATTTTAGTCGAATGTATGGGGCACTACGGCATTACTAATTTGGCAACACTGTTGCTGTCAGCACTCAAGTATTAAAGCGTGGAAGACATGAGAAAAGCATACTCATGATGAGGGGGAGAAAGTCTTCGAAACAAACAATATGCGCAATCACGATTGACAGGCACACAGCATGAATAGTTGTGGTGCTAGTCAGGCTACTTGCCGCGGTAGGCTAGTTTGCCCTGCATCATGTTGGTTTGTGTGTCACGGTCACGTTATGACCTCCGACCTCGTCGCACCTTCACCACACTCATACACGTAAGCGACCGGTGGAGAGACCCTGCCACTGGTTACACTGTCGAAGGGGACATGCAACAATGCTACAGAGAAGCACATGGATGTGGGTGATGTAGTGACCCCGTGGCACATGGAAGGGAAATGACTTCCGTGCTTCGCCATTGCCTCCAATAGGCTTACTGTAGTGCCCCTTACATTCGACTACGTTTTGAGACTTCATTCAGCTACAATTTCTATCCTCGCAATTTTGGACATGCTTTGTCCGAGGCCCATGGGTTTTTCTTTTGACTGAATTTGGCCGAGATGCCCGTTCTCATCCTTGGTCTGTCCCTAAAACTTTGGCTGTCAAGTGTGAGAGATGGAGAAACCCCCAAAGCAACGTTGAGAGGGTGTCCTGCACATAACACACTAGAACGAACGGTGCTTGAAAATGTGGAGAGACGGTGAAGATACACTTGAAAAGCGTCGAAGTTAAGCTAGGAACCAAAAGACAAGTGTACATGTCTAGTTTTACCCACATATGTGCCACAAGGCCCGCAAGTTCAACCAACCGGTCAGAAAACAGGCTAACCCTGCTGCAAGCTCCAAAACAACAGCAATAGGGAACCCGACAGGCGTACGGGCTCCTCAGTTGTCTAAATGACGAACCAAAAGAGGCCAGGTAAATGAACAAAAAATACACGCAACGTGATCATGATCGCATAGGAATAGTGCCACTGAGAAAACGGACTCCGGGAGGTGGTCAACGAGAAAATCGTGGAGAGCACACGAGGGCGCGCCGGCTGGTACTAACGCTGTCAAAGTAGCTGTGGAGTGTCCCGGTATACTGGTGAGCCATGACGACAAGTCCAGAGGTCACGATGACTCACACACCAACAGTGCCCCATGACTTGCAGATGCCAGTCACCACTTGCAAGGGTCACAAAACTACGGCAATGACAGTGCACTGCAAGGGGCACAAGACAGGGCCACAAAAGAACTGCTGACGGCGAGAAGCGGCAAGAGTGGGGTGTGAATGAGGAAGCAGAAGGAGCATACGCAAGAAGTCCACCATTGCGTATTGCAAACTTGAACTTGCCGCTACATAGCCCATTGTTGAGGAAGTCTACATGCTGCTACCGCGTGTCGACACCCATGAGATAGTCATTGCAAGGTGTGACTTGCTTGCGTACAAAGTGACGCTCAATGTTGATGTGCTTTGTGCACGTGTGACACATGCCATCATGCTTTGCTATGCAGCGTGTGCTCTCATTGCCGCAACGGATGGAGATGCAGCGAATGGGCTGGTGCAGCTGCTGCATGAGACGGCACAACCAGATTCGCTCACAAACCCTAGCCTTTAATGCGACATACTCAGCCTCATTCGAGCTCTGCACTACGTAATCCTGCTTGCCAGTCTTCCGTAACACAGTTGTACATCCGACAACAAAGACGTAACCGGATTTCTTGCGCGCATCGCAATCATGGGTCCAATGTAGTGTACCTGTCAACAAGAATAGAAGCCTGCGCGCAAAAGCACGGGCCCATACGTGGGGTATACAAGACATACCACACCATGCGCACAAGAGCCTCCAAATGGAGAAGACACGGATGTTGTGAGAACTGCGACAAGAAATTCACAGCAAAGGAAGCTCTGCACACATTGTGGTCCCGAGGAACATCAGCGAGCCAATGACTCGAAGGTGCGTCGTGACATTGAAATGGTTTCCTAGATAATATGGGTGTGCAGACGTGAAAAGCCTCTGCCCAGCAGGCGCCATAGATGTGGATGCAGAGGGAATGTGGCCAACGGGTCAGCAAAATGCTTTCTCATCATCCTGACGTAACAAGCCTGATGTGTGACGCTGGCGATCATGCTCAATCTCCATTCCCAAGAAGACACGAGCTGGGCCAAGATCCTTCATTCAATACACAGACTAGAGGAGATCCTTCCTAGCGTGGA
>SZWC01029666.1:9296-24092 GCA_023375785.1 Penium margaritaceum | reverse complement strand
CACTCACACACCCACTCAAGCGCATCCACTCACACACCCACTCAAGCGCATCCACTCACACACCCACTCATACGAACTGACCCACGCTTACTCACCCCAGGCCTTTGGTGCCGCCGGTCACGAGGGCCGTCTGGCCGTCCAGCCGCCACCGCGATGAAGCGCCGTGGCCGCTCATAATGCCTGCGTCGGCAGAGGGCAAAAGAATCGCAGGGCGGCGAAACGGGACGGTGGACGGCCACGCTGGCCCCTGTGAGAGCTCCAAGTGCGCTACAGTGTCAAACGAGCGGTGCGGGCTGGCAATACAGAAGTGACGCAGCTTGAGAGGCCGTGGTAGCGCGGATGTGGGAGTGAAGCAGCGGCGCAACGGTGTAGACTCCCTCGCACCCGCACCGTCGCCCTCCTCCGCCCTTCGCCCTCTCGCACGAGCGCAAGGCCCCCTGACAAATGGCTGGCTGGGTGGCTGGATGGAGCACGCGTGGCGAAGCGCAGAGAGGAAGTCCACGTACCTAGTGGCGTGTACCAGCACATTTGCTTTTGTTTGCAGTGTCGAACTCGATCCTACCGCGTCAAAAAAAGGAACGGTTAGAACCTCCGAGGGGAGCCCACCCCACATTACACCATCCCTTTTCAACGACATGCCCCCGGGTAATCAATATATACCTAGCGTTCACAATACCATGAATTTCGAATTGATTAGTTATTCAATGTATCCATTCCAAAAAATTCTCAAAAAATAAACTGAAATGTACAAATATGACAACGAATGTAAAATATTTCACTCAATTTGGTCGACAAACCATAATTTTGTGGAGAAGCGCCTAAAAAAACCAAAATCTTGGCGCTTTCCCTCAATTTCAACAATTAAGACACGAATTCTCATGCATCCCTTTCACCAAGCGCACAATATCTGAGTATTCCTCAATCTTGCTTTCACACTTGTATGCATGACCTCGACAGTTTCAAATCTAATTATCAAAGTAAACTTGATTCTAGTCATAATAAAAATAAAATTTCAATTTTTCCATACTGTAGTACTAGAATTATTTGCACATGTTTTCGACGTGTGTTTTTGGATGATTCGACCACCTAGGAAAGATCACGTGTCGCCTTTAGGCGACACATGTGTACAAGTGGACGCCACCACATTTTCATTATTGGAAGACTCGTGCACGGCTACCCAACTACGTCCCTTGTTTCCACCCCTTGATGTGCCCCTTCGTCCCCTTCCTAGGAATGGCTCTTGTAATCCCTTTGCGGCTGACCCGTTTTGGGGAGGGAGAGGTAAAGCGAGATGGAGAAGCAGTTGAATCGATAGTTGCGAGAGTCGTTGGGGTCATTAAAACAAGTGGGCTCGATTGGCGCCCCTTGGGCACCAACTTCTCAAAAGGGGGGTTCGTGATTGTTGGACGGCCATGGTGACATCGAAAGTCCGACAAGGCACGCATGTCACATTGCGTCGATGCGAAATTGGGGTCGAATATGTGTTTGTACCCAGTTTACTCAGAAAGCCTTCTATGTTGCATAAAAAGTGCAAAGTAAGAAAGTGCGTAGAAGCTTCCTAGCACCACGGCCGCTGACCGGGCGTCACTGCCTTGTCAGACGGTGACGACAGTCACAGGTTGTACACACAACGGCAAGGGTTTGGCTAGGAGACACAAGACACAGTGTCAGAATGCTTCAATATAGCATATGCAAAGAGAAATGACAACTAACAGGTCCAAGGCATAAATACCTATCGCGGCGCACGGCAGGTGTCGCACGCGGCAGTCCAAGGGCTGTCCTAAAACCGGCCCAAAAACACGGTTTTGGCCGTAACTCTGCGCACACATGTCAGAATCCTACGCCGTCTCAACCTAGACGTGCAAAATCAAAAGACGAACGCAGCGACTGGTCACATACATGCATCCATCGACTGAGAGTGAGCATACAATGCAAAAACATGAAAATAGGCCTCACGGCCAGTCCGCCGAAAGGCGCCTGCAAGACGTAGAAGGCACAGAAAAGAGTCCCGGTGACATCTGGGGCTCTGGAACAGTGGTCGGTCAGCTCCAAGCGGGTCGTCCACCGCTTGTCGTCGCGCCGATGTCACCTGGGCTGCCTGCCTCAAGGATCTGCACGAGTATGGACACGGCCGAGTGGTCATAGTAAACTGTACAAGAACGGCACAAAGCACAACACTCCCCCATGACCCGATGGTACGCATGTCCATACGCGTGCAACACTGGTACAACCACATAGTGGGTGACATAGACAGATGAGACGCAAACGTACATCCCACACTCAACCACTGTCACGCACGGGGCGAAGCCCAACAGAACGAATGGCCACCAGGAACTTTCCGCGGGCAAGTGCCTTCGTCAAGAAATGAACACGCTGCAAGTCGGTGCNGTGGTCATAGTAAACTGTACAAGAACGGCACAAAGCACAACACTCCCCCATGACCCGATGGTACGCATGTCCATACGCGTGCAACACTGGTACAACCACATAGTGGGTGACATAGACAGATGAGACGCAAACGTACATCCCACACTCAACCACTGTCACGCACGGGGCGAAGCCCAACAGAACGAATGGCCACCAGGAACTTTCCGCGGGCAAGTGCCTTCGTCAAGAAATGAACACGCTGCAAGTCGGTGCCAACCCACATGATGGAGATCACGCGTCGCTCCACCAGATCACGAACGAAGTGATGCTCAACGGCAATGTGCTTTGTGCGAGCATGAAAAACACCAGAGTTTTCCGCAATGGCGAGTGCACTCTGGTTGTTGCAACGCAGCACAATGGCGGGTATGACTGCCCAAGCTCAAGAAACAAGCGCTGTAGCCAAACTGCCTTAGCAGCTCCTGCCCCCAAAGCCACATACTCTGCCTCTGACGAGCTACGTGCGATGCAGCCCTGCTTCCTGCTTCGCCAAGACAAAGCGGTACCACCAAGCAGAAACACGTAGCCAGTGCGACTGCGCCCATCAAGGCTCCAAGCCCAGTCGGTGTCAGTGTAGCCGTCAAGGACCACCGAACACTGCCGACGAAAGCAAAGTCCGAGATACGGCGTGGAGACCACGTACGGTACCACTCGGACATCCGCGTGAAGAGCTCTCGCACGTGGAGCCTACGAGAACTGAGCGAGGAGGTTGACGGCGAACGCGGTGTCGGGACGCGTGGTAGTGGCCAGGTACATCAGAGATCCGATAAGACGGAGGTACAAGGTCACGTCCACTGTCTCCCCCAGCTGTGTTGGGTCATCCACCTTCATGGCATCCTGCCCATCAGGTGTGAGAGGTGTGGAAGCAGTGGACACTGCACCAAGGAGATCGCTAAAGCGCTCCCCCACGACTCGTGCGTATCGGGCTTGATGTAGCAACAGTGTCCGATGTCTGCGATCTCGCACGATCTCCATACCAAGAAACACCTATGCAGGACCGAGGTCCTTCATCCTGTAGGCGGTCTGCAGGACAGCCTTGGCCGCCTTCACGGCCCCCAGGGAAGGAGACGTGATCAGAAGGTCATCAACATAGACCAGGATAGCGGTGAACCGCTTGGGTGTCGGTAGGATGAAGAGTGAGGGGTCTGCCTCGCTCTGTACGTATCCTGTGCGAGTCAAGGTGCCTGTGATCTCCCGGTTCCAGCACCGTGGAGACTGCTTGAGGCCGTGCAAGGACATGCGTAAGCGCCAGACCTTGACACCGTGCGCAAAGCCTGGTGGCTGAGCCACGTAGATCTCCTCATCCAAAGAGCCATGGAGGAATGCGTTGTTTACATCCATCTAGTGTAGTTCCCAGTCATGCTGAGCCACTACGCTGAACAGGGCTCGAGCTGAGGTCATGCGGCTGACAGGGGCAAAGGTGTCAGTGTAATCAACTCCCTCAATCTGAGAGAACCGCTTGACGACCAAGCGGGCCTTGTCGCGTTCCAGTGAGCCATCCGGCTTCACTTTCTTGCGAAAGACCCACTTGACCTGAATCGCCTTCCTCCCAGGGGGAAGGTCGACCAGCTCGTAGACTCCCTGCTCTCGGATAGCGCGAAGCTCATCCTCGCAAGCAGCTCACCAGGCATCAGCATCCTGCGATGTGAAAGCCTCCCTCAATGTGCCCGGGTCGGGCACCCTAGAGGGGGAACTCTGCGTGGCAAGTGCACACGCCTTAGTGTCAGGCCTGAGGGCCACGCGGTCAGCTAGTGCATTACAGGCGATATGGAACTCGCGAGTGACCAGGTCGTGCCCTATGGGGCACGCTGGGTGTACCTCTGAAAGCTCAGTGCGGACACTCAGGCCTAAGGCCTTCGTTTCTGGATCACCGCTCGCGATGCTGCGAGAGGAACGCCTGGATCTGTGACCCGATGCTCGCTAAGCTCCGGAATCCAGTGGGCGAAGGCGACCATCGGGCTCACGGGAGTAACCGTAGGTAGAGGGGCGCACCTCAGGCTCAGGAACAGGTACGACCATAGGGACAGGTACGACCACAGCTGGTGAGGGCTGAGACAAGGCAGCCGGAGATGCCGTGTGAGGAGAAGTGTGTGTTGGGGATACTGAGCTGGGGGTGACAGCGGGCAAGGCTGGCCCGGACCCTGAGACAGGAGTGTCAGCCGACGTAGGGACAGGAGTGGGCTGGGCTGAGTCAGACGTCGGAGCAGGGGTGCCAGTGGACACAGGTGGTGATGCAGGGGGAGGCGTGAGAGCAGCGGTACCTGTGGGGTGTGAAACAGGCTGAACAGGCGGGATCTCTGGACGAGCGGCAATGATAGCCGGATCATCAAGTGCTAGAGATCGAGAGGGGACTCGAGCAGACACATCAGCCTCGTGAGACATGGTCGCTGGCAGAGAAGTCTCCCCCATCCGCCGAGGAACCTCACAGGAAGGGACATGAGATGCCGAAAGGGCTGTGATCGAAGTCAGATCACGGTATGTGAGAGACTTAAAAAATAGCGAGTCACTGGACTCAATGACACGACGGCGAGTGGGGTCCCAAAAGCGCCAGGCCTTTGACCGCGGAGAGATGCCGATGAAGGCACACAAGCGACCCCGAGGGGAGACCTTGGACCCCTGCTTGTCCTCGGTGTACCACACGGAGGCCAGGGAACCCCAGACGCGTGCGAGACGAAGATCGGCACGGTGGCCAAACCAGAGCTCGTATGGTGTAACATGATCCGGAAGCAGACCATGCGGGAGGCGGTTCTAGACCCAAGTCATGTAGGCGAAGCCCTCGAAGGCGAAGGACTCCGGGAGACCGCACTCAGACCGCATGGCGCGGACCGCATCCTCCATGGTGCGGTTCCAGCGCTCAGAGACACCCTTATGCTGTGGAGTAGCAGGAGCGGAGACCTGGTGAAAAATGCCGTGCTCAGCAAGGAAGGAGTCCATTTCACCAAGGAACTCGCTGCCGCGATCCAAGCGAAAGGTATGTAGCGTGTGGCAAGACTGACACTCAGCCATCACGAGCCACAGCCGAACCGCAAGGGCGGCGTTGCTCTTCTGACGCAGACTGTAGACCCATCGCATCCGGGTGAAGTCATCAGTCAGCGTCAGAACATACCGGCCCCTCTCGGACAGGGACTCGACCGGGAGAGGACCAAGCAAGTCCGAGTGGACCAACTCGAATTGCCTCGGCGCTCGTGAACGCGAATCATGGTAAGTGCACCGGTGCATCTTTCCCTGAGCACAAAAAGGTAGTCGGTCTTGGGTGGCTTTTCGAAAGAAGCCACGTCAAGGCCAAGAGCGGGCTGTGTCCGTATGAGCTTCGACACAGTGTCGGAGATCACATGACACAGACGTCGGTGAAGCAACCTCTGGTGTTCTGGGGATAGAACACCAGTGACAAAAACACGACCAGAGGAAGGGGGAGAGCAAGGGGAGGATGGCCGAGCAATGCGGTTCAAATCATNGGGGCCAGACGGACCATCAAAGCATACAACCCCAACACCGTGGACCGGTAAGGACTGACCAGAGCCTGTACGGACAGAACGGACAGTCGTGACAGGACCAAGTACCACAAAGTCACTACGACGACACGTCATGTGGTGGGTGGCACCGGAATCGATGATCCAAGTGCCACCGGAGTCACGACTGGTGGACGTCACTGTACAACGAGCAATAGAACACTTGGCATCAGAGGGACGCTGAGCCGTCAGTGGGAAGGAACGACGTAAATCAAGAAGATGAGACTCATGAATCCGGTCAGTGTAGTCAGGCCCATCATCATCAGATGCGGACTGTGCGCCCCCACACGCATCATCACGAGTCACGAGGACGGACGAACAAGCAGTCTGTGACCCACTCGACGATGAAAACACAATCGCACCTCCCTGAAAGCAAAGCGCCAGAAGATGACGAAGCTCGGCGATGGTGCGGTCACGTGGGTCTGGAGCACTGCTGCTCATTGGTGGGGACACAGGAACAGCTGCAGTCGTGGTCGCCGCGCGTCTAGAGGAGTGTGCGGGCGATGTGCCGGGCGCGGTGCGGGCAGCATGGGCAACCTGAATTTTGCGAGTGATGCGCTCCCAGTCAAGCGGCTGCTGGCACTCGGTGTAGCGATGGGCACCTCCACAGTTGTAGCAGTGCACGGAGCGGCCACCGCTACCACTGGATGACGACTGCTGCTGACCCGATCCGCGCTTCCTATTCTTCTTCTTCCCCTGGGCAGCTGCTGCAACGCCCTACGTCTGCGTAGGTGTAGACGGGGTCGCAGAGGAGGAGGAAGATGAGGTCGTGATGGAGGTAGATGAGGGTGACTGCAGGAGGGAAGATGGTGGTGAGGCGAGGACTGCTGCAGCGAGGGAAGTCTCCTGATGTGCTACTGCTGCCTCGCGGGCCGACGTCACCTGGAGGAAAAGCTGATGGGCCCAAGGGAGCAGCTGTAGGGTGGCTGAGAAAGGCTCGAGAGCAACATCGTTGTACCGTGTGAAGATGTCGGTGTACTCAAGGCAAACTCCGAGCATGATCGTCCGAAGTGCCCACATCTGTGTGCCCCCTGAGGTCCCCAGACGCGTGTAGATACGTATGGCGCGTCGCCAGTGATCCGCCGCAGGCTCCGCTGGTCCCTGACGGAGCGAGTGGAAAGCACGAATGTGTGACGCACGCGTAGCGTGTGTCTCTGCGGCCAGTAGAGACAATGCCAGATCCCAGCCTTCACGAGGATCAGCTCCGGTGCCTGTGCCAGCCTCGCCGAGGAAGGGGCGGAAGTCGACGACAGTCTCGCGTGGCATGGCGTAGAGAAGTCCTCACATGGCCCGAGCTGCTGTCAGCACCTGTGCTGGATCTATAGACTCGTATGGGCTGTGGTAGTAAGGCCACACTCCCTCGGAAGTGGCCCACACCTGAAACAGGATCTCCCAGCAGTCAAATCCATCCTCGTTGATGTACCGTGGAGGTGGTGCCTCAAATTCCTTTGGCTGTCGCTCCGTGGGGAGAGCAACCGCAGGCTGAGGAGGGCGAGAGACGGGGAAAACTCCTGGAAGGGGGTGATCACCGGGGAAGTCAGGTGATGGTCGTATCGGGGACACGGGTGGAGATCGGATACCCGTCTGCAGCTAACGAAGGCGCTCCTGTAGAAGACAAATCTCCCGCTCCTGGGAGTCATCCTTGAAGCCTGGCATGAATGGCTCGTCATCAAGGAGGTCTGCAGGTGGTGGAGAAACCACACCAGGAGGTGAAGCAGGCGGAGCACCTGTCACGGGCACCTGGGCCGAGTGCTGGGTGGAGGCCGCAACGCCGGCAGCTCCCTCAGAAATCCGCGAAGGAGCCATGGACTGAGCAAGCAGGAGCTCAGTCAGCATGCGGATCGCGTCAGTCTGCTCTCGCTACAGACGATGCATCTCCTCCTGCTGGCTGCGCAGGTCCGCAATGGCCTGCGAGCGAGGGCTCAATACCTCTGAAGAGGAGGAGGAGGGATCACCTGGTCCCTTGTCCTTGTCCTCGGGCGAACTCATGTCGCCGCTCACTATAGGACGACAGGTCAAGTTTGCCAGATTTTAAAACTGTCTGTGTTTCTTGCGGAGTTGAAAGGCTGGCAACGTTTGACTTTCCAGGTGAAAATTTGGCTAAGTGTAGTGCTGACATCAGCAAGTGGCTGCTGACGTCAGCACGACCTGATGACGTCAGCAATCAACAATGCTGACGTCAGCTCGACCCGTCCTTTTTTCTTTTGCTTGTAACGGTTCTGTCGCGTATGGAGCCGCCTCCCGGTGGCGCGCGGCAGCTCTGCGGATGCTGCGCAACAGCTTCCGCCCAGCTGCTGCTGCAGCTGTGTAGTCAGTTGCAGCAGCAGCTGCGTAGCTGCGTGTGCAGCGGTGGCAGCAGCGGCTGCGCTGCTGTTGCTGCTGCTGCGCGCACGGCGGCTGCTGCTGCGCGCTGCAGCTGCTGCCGGCTGCCGCCGCCGCGCGCTGCTGCTGGCTGCCGCCGCTACGCGCTTCTGCTGCTGCCACTGCTGCGCTGCTGCTGCCGCCGCGACTGCCGCTGCTGCTGCTGTGCCGCTGCCGCTGCTGCGCTGCTGCTGCCTACGCTGCTGCTGCGCTGCTGCTGCCGCCACTGCTGCCACGCTGCTGCTGCGGCCACTGCTGCTGCGCTGCGGCCGCTGCCGCCTGTGCTATCGCTGCTCTGCTGCTGCGGTTGTGAGAAGGCGGCTGCACGCACCGCAGCCGCCACACACCTGTGCGTGGCGGTAGACGCCGCTGCTGCTGCCTCTGCAACTGCGATCTCACGTGGTGGGGGGAGTACGTTGACGGCGACCGGCCGTCTCCAACAGATCCCAGAAGACTCTGTTGCAGCGGTGACTCTCACTGCTGCTGCTCTGCTACGTCTCTGCTGCGCAGCTCAGTGAGAACTGTCTCACTGCTTTGATACCATAAGAAAGTGCGTAGAAGCTTCCTAGCAACACAGCCGCTGACCGGGCGTCATTGCCTGGTCAGACGGTGACGACAGTCACAGGTCGTACACAACGGCAAGGGTTTGGCTAGGAGACACAAGACACAGTGTCAGAATGCTTCAATATAGCATATGCAGAGAGAAATGACAACTGACAGGTCCAAGGCATAAATACCTGCCGCGGCGCACGGCGGGTGTTGCACGCGGCAGTCCAAGAGCTGTCCTAAAACCGGCCCAAAACCAATGTTTTGGCCGTAACTCTGCCCACACATGTCAGAATGCTATGCCGTCTGAACCTAGACGTGCAGAATCAAAAGACGAACGCAGCGACTGGTCACATGCATGCATCCATAGCTGGAAACTATGCAGCATGCTGGGGCAGCAGCGTTGTTGATGTAGCGTGCGGGCTTCCACGCTCGTTGCTTAAGTCAGCTGCCCCCTCAGTCTGCTGCTCTAGAGTCTAAGTTTGGAAGCTCTGGGTTTTGTTACTCAGAAACGCGCGCGCCAGAGTTAGCGCCAAAAAGCAGCTCAAAACTGACAATGACTGAATAGGAATGAAGAATGAACAACAATGGGAGACCCCTCCAAGTTCTAGGCCCCCCCCCAGCTCTGTAGAGCTTGTTACTCAGTTCAACAGCCAATCAGAATATAGCTCAGTTCAGGCTGGCAGGTTTTCTCGGTGAGGCCTGCCAGGCAGCCCAAAACCCGGGCGTCGTCCGTTTTGCCTGAAAATTGGACCATACCATAATATCGCCGCTGCGAACGCAGCCGTGCGGTCAGAATCTGCTAGAAAAATAGTAGCGAGGAGTTATGGCAGCCTAAACTCAGATAGTGCCCATAACGGTTTATGCTGCCAAACAGGGCCATGCAACATGCAACTGGGACCCTAGGCAGTGCATGACGATGCAAACGCGATGGGACGCGCTGGACGCATGCAAGCAGCAAATGCGGAGTTAATGACCGCCGGCAGCACGACCGCCGAGGAGGCCTGCCGATGGAGCTGAGCGCGTCGCCCGAGAGAGGAGGCTCCAGCAAACTACGAGAAGACCTCAGCGTGCGTCGGCTCCACCGGACGACACTCCATCAGCGTCGAGTCTCGCCGTCAGTCATCTGCACGCCGATGTACACAAGCCAGGAGGACACAATAGAGCACAATGAGAGATGCGAAAAAACCAACACTCCCCCATGACTCACAGGCGTAGTGCACATGGGCGGACAGGGACACGGTCAACATCCAGACTCCCCCAGGGCATGCAGAGACGTAGGCAGAGACGAAGAGAGAGCCACTCAAGGACGTACGCTGACCAAACTTACAGCCTTCTTGAACGAGTCGCGCTTCAGTGCCTTGGTCAGGAAGTCAGCCAACTGCCGTGCTGTCTCAACCCACACGATGCTGATGCTGCCGTCATGCAACAATGAACGCACGTAGTGATACTCGACGTTGATGTGCTTTGTGCGTGTGTGATGCACGCCGTCATTGTCGGCGATGGCCATGGCACTCTCATTGTCACAATGCAGCGTGATGGATGGGACATACTGGCGCAACTCAGACAGCAGACGACGCAACCACACACTCTCACACGCATCTGATCCAAGAGCCACGTACTCAGCCTCAGCAGTGCTGCGTGCAATGCACCCCTGCTTGCCACTCCGCCAGGACACAGGCGTGCCGCCAATCAGAAAGATCCAGCCTGTGCGACTCTTACCGTCCGGGCTGCCGGCCCAGTCGCTGTCGGTGTAGCCCACGGCAACAACAGACGGTTGACGGCGGAACATGAGACCTCGCCGAGGAGTCGAGACGACATAGCGCAGTACTCGGATCGCGGCCTCGTGGTGGAGGTGACGCGGCTCCTGAGAAAACTGGGCCAGGAGGTTGACGGCGAACGCGATGTCTGGACGCGTCGTTGTCGCCAGGAACATCAATGACCCGATGACTCGCAGGTACGCGGTCACGTCAACTGGCTCCCCCACAACAGCTGGGTCAAGACTCTTCAGCTTCACCTGGCCATCGGGCGACATGGGTGAGGATGCGCTCGGTACGAGTGGAAGGTCCTCGGCGAAGCGAGTGGACAGGGTCTGCACATAAGCAGCATGATGGACATGGAGAATGCCCTGGGAGCGATCATGCTCGAGCTCCATGCCCAGGAAGACTCGGGCAGACCCGAGATCCTTCATCTGGTAGGTGGCGTGCAGCAGTTCCTTGACGCGCTGGATGGCAGCCGTGTCTGGCGATGTAATGAGGAGGTCGTCGACGTACACCAGAACAGCAGCGAAGGTCTGGCCTCGCGGACTGAAAAACAGTGCAGGGTCTGCGGTGCTGCGCTGGAGCCCAGCACGAAGGAGCGTGCTGCTGATCTCCTGGTTCCAGCACCGAGGCGACTGCTTCAGGCCATAGAGGACCTTACGCAGGCCCCACACTCTCCCGGTGCCATCGTCGAAGCCTGGTGGCTGCACCATGTAAAGCTCCTCACCCTCCAGTGAACCATGGAGAAAAGCGTTGCTCACATCCATCTCATGCAGCTCCCACTCATGCTGGGCGACCAGGCTGAAGAGCGCCTGGCTGGTGGAGAACCGGCCAACTGGGGCAAAGATCTGGTCATAGTCGACCCTAGGGACCTGGGCAAACCCCTTTGCAGTGAGGCGGACCTTGTACTTGTCCAAGGACCTGTCGGGTTTCCACTTGCGCCGAAAGACCCACTTGACGCCGATAGCCTTCCGACCTGGAGGGAGGTCGACGAGGTCGTACACGTGGTGCTGTCGGATAGCAGCGAGCTCATCGGCGCAAGCAGCGTCCCAGTGTGCGGCCTCAGGGGAGGCTCGTGCCTCGCGCAAAGTGGCTGGGTCCTCCGGGCGTGCTGTAGAGCGAACTGAGAGAGCATGTGCCTCTCGTGCCCCATGTGGGATGCGCGCAAGGGCAGCCACGACAGCGTGCCGATGCTCGTGATGGAGCATGGCGTAGCCCAATGCGGAGCCCGGGTGCAGATCTGCAATGATGGCCGCGGTGGTCAGGCCCAGGGCTTTGGTGCCAGGGTCCCCACTCACGACCGTGGGAGTGGAGGAGGCACATGGAGCAACGGGGGGTCGAGGCACCACCGAGCGCGGTACGGCGGTCTGCAAACTCACCGACGGTCTGGGTCGGAGGCTGCCGCCGGGGCCACGTGTGTAGCGTGGCAAGGCGCGCGACGACGCTGAGTCTGATGGGCCAGTGGAGGAGACTGGGACTGTCGGCCCGGAGGGACCAGTGGACGCGACTGGGACAGCTGGCCCGGAGGGACCAGCGGACGCGAGCGGGGCAGCTGGCCTGGAGGAACCAGTGGATGCGACTGGGACAGCTGGCCCGGAGGGACCAGCGGACGTGACTGGGGCAGCTGGCCCGGAGGGACCAGCGGACGCGACTGGGGCAGCTGGCCCGGATGGACCAGCGGACGCGACCGGGGCAGCTGGCCCGGAGGGACCAGCGGACGTGACTGGGGCAGCTGGCCCGGAGGGACCAGCGGACGCGACTGGGGCAGCTGGCCCGGATGGACCAGCGGACGCGACCGGGGCAGCTGGCCCGGAGGAACCAGCGGACGGGACTGGGACAGCTGGCCCGGATGGACCAGCGGACGCGACCGGGGCAGCTGGCCCGGAGGAACCAGCGGACGCGTCTGGGGCAGCTGGCCCGGATGGACCAGCGGACGTGACTGGGGCAGCTGGCCCGGAGGGACCAGCGGACGCGTCTGGGGCAGCTGGCCCGGATGGACCAGCGGACGCGACTGGGGCAGCTGGCCCGGAGGGACCAGCGGACGCGGCTGGGGCAGCTGGCCCGGAGGGACTAGCGGATGCGACTGGGGCTGGTGGCCCGGAGGGACCAGCGGACGCAGCTGGGACAGCTGGCCCGGAGGGACCAGCGGACGCGACTGGTGCGGCTGGCCCGGAGGGACCGGCGGACGCGGCTGGGGCAGCTGGCCCGGGGGGACCAGCGGACGCAGCTGGGACGGCTGGCCCGGGGGGACCAGCGGACGCGACTGTGTCACCCGGACGCGGTAGGACGGAGGACGGACTCACCACTCCCCCACGCGACGGGATAGACACAGACGAGCCGGAGCGAATGAGNAGACACCGAGGAAGGTGCAGGGACGGCCGCGGGGGGAGAGCTTGCCACCTTGCTGCGGGGCGGGCAGCCAGACAATGGCGACACAACCCCAGACGTGAGCGGGGCCGAGGTCAGCGCGCTGGCCGCACCAATGCTGGTACGGCGTGGACTGACGGGGAAGGGGACCGTGGGGAATCCGGTTCCAGACCCAGGTCATGTAAGCCATGGCTTCAAAGTAGAAGCCCTCGGAGAGACCGGACTCGACACGCATGGTGCGGACGGCGTCAGCCATGGTCCGGTTCCACCGCTCGGAGACACCGTTCTGGGCGGGAGTGTAGGGCGCCGATGTCTCATGGTGGATGCCGCGGGAGGCGAGGAAAGCCGTAGCCTCACCCATGTACTCGCCACCGCGATCGGAGCGAAAGCGGCGAAGGGAGCGGCCACACGCGCGCTCTGCGAGGACAAGCC
This sequence comes from Penium margaritaceum, assembly GCA_023375785.1. Taxonomy (NCBI): domain Eukaryota; kingdom Viridiplantae; phylum Streptophyta; class Zygnematophyceae; order Desmidiales; family Peniaceae; genus Penium; species Penium margaritaceum. The sequence continues at coordinate 10,693 of SZWC01029666.1, read as the reverse complement.
AGTCCTGGATGGCCCGGGCAACATCGCTCTTCTGTCTTAGACAGAAGACCCAGCGATAGCAAGAATAGTCGTCCGTGAGGGTGAGGACATAGCGGCCGTGCTCGCCGACTGACTCGGTGGGGAGAGGGCCCATGACATCCGAATGGACAAGGTCGAGAGGGGCGGATGCACGGGAGTCAGACAAGGGGTACGTGGACCGGTGCATCTTCCCCTGAGCGCAGTCAATGCACTCAGTGGGGCACGGGAGAGGGAACNGGAGGGCGAGGCAGGCCGAGCTGGAGCGCGATGAACTGCTCCAGCTGACGCTCACGGGAGGAGGGCCCGGGAGCGTAGACAGAATGCGGAGTGACGGTGCCGGAGCCCGGGTAGTAGGAGGACTGCGCCGGTGAAGGGAGCGGAGACGCCAATGGCGGCGGGTAGTACTGCTGCAGCGCAGGTGTCTGCAGGACAGGCGGAGCTGCCGGAGTGGTAGAGCCGCTGGACGAGGTCAAGGTGGAAGGGCCAGCAGCAGCGACGGCGGCAGATGCAAGACGGCGCTCCCGCTGGCGCCGCATGGTGGCGNTCTTCTGCCTAAGACAGAAGACCCAGCGATAGCGAGAATAGTCGTCCGTGAGGGTGAGGACATAGCGGCCGTGCTCGCCGACTGACTCGGTGGGGAGAGGGCCCATGACATCCGAATGGACAAGGTCGAGAGGGGCGGATGCACGGGAGTCAGACAAGGGGTACGTGGACCGGTGCATCTTCCCCTGAGCGCAGTCAATGCACTCAGTGGGGCACGGGAGAGGGAACATCTCCGGGTCAAGGCCAGAGGCAGGCCGGGTGCGAAGCATGCTGTCGACAGCGGCAGAGTGGACGTGGCAGAGGCGGCGGTGCAAAAGGCGGGTGTGCTGAGGAGAGAGCGTACTGGTGACGAGCACATGGCCTGTGGCGGCCGACGAGGAGGAGGCGGGAGGAGAACAGGAGAGACGAGGAACATGCCACAGGTTGCCACGGGCGGTGGCGTGCAAGACGACAAGACCAGACGGACGCAACGACACAATGCCAACACCACGCGAGTGAACTACATCCATGCTCATGCGGTCAAAGGCAGTCACGGACAGGAGGCTGAGCTCTAGACCAGGGACGAAGAGGACATCGGTCAGGAAGACGTCACCGGCAGGACCACGAAAACGAACGAGGCCAACACCACCGACAGGTAACACCTGGCCGGAACCTGTCCGGACACCGGAGACATCGCCGACAGGACCGAGCATACTGAAGGCCTCACGAGAGGCCGTCATGTGATGCGTGGCCCCGGAGTCAATGATCCAGGTCGTAGCAGGGTCCTGGACCGGGGTCGCGAGATCGCTAACGGTCACATGGCAGCAGGCGAGGGACGCGGACGCGGTGGACGGAGG
>SZWC01029658.1:11664-25771 GCA_023375785.1 Penium margaritaceum | reverse complement strand
ATATATATGGATACATTCATGGTTATAGATAAACAAATATTTATATAGTTATATAGATATTTATATAGTTATATTTATGTAGTTAGATATACAGATATTTATGAATATTTCTTTACATGGATAGATATAGATGTATGCATAGATATTGATATACATTTGGGTATGGAAAGAGATATGGATAAAGATAAAGGTGTAGTTATGAATATTACATACATGTATATTGACGTAAATCTTAATATGGATAGAAACTAATACATAGATGTATAAATATGGATTTCCAAATACATGAATAAAAATGGATTTACACTTGCATTCAGATTTATACATAAATGTGCATGTTACCATAAGCATATGTACAACATAAATGTTAAGATACATATACACATAAAATAAAGAAGGGTATAGATATTTACAAGCAATCTTAGGGACATAGATATAGATATTAATCAGAGTCTTCGATGTAAGAATTTTTAATGCATGAGATTTTTGTAGCGTGGCAGTGCCACGCCAACCGGTGGAAGGAGCCACGTGGCTCGAACGGGGTCACCTGGGACTGTGGGCGGTGAGTCAGGATGGCTTGAGGGTCGGAGACCCTCAAGCACCACGGTTTTGGCCTAGTCGGCCAAGGATTCCGTCGAATATGTTACATTGGTATCAGAGCTCCAGGGCTCGAATCCCACGTCGGGATTACCGGAGATGCCGAGGCGGCTCTCACTCCTAGCGTGGGGGAGTGTAGCGTGACAGTGTCACGCCGACCGGTCGAAGGAGCCACGTGGCTTGAGCGGGGTCACCTGGGACTGTGGGCGGTGAGATGGGATGGCTTGAGGGTCGGAGACGCTCAAGCACCGCGGTTTTGGCATAGTCGGCCAAGGATTCCGTTGAATCCGTTACAATTTTAGAGATATGTAAGTAAATTTCATTATTTTTTCTTATCCATAGGTGGTTTCAATGACCCCACACATGGCTAGAAATGAGACGTTTACCTCGTTGTTGAAGTGGTTTGTCCCAAACCAAGACCAATCCGTGTTTATCTCGACCTTAAGGGCGCCGTCTTGTTTGTGTTATCAGTGTTTTAAATGTAGGTGCGTTGTGGTATTCTGTTCCACATGGGCTTGCGTTCATCGCAGTCGAGACCACTGCTGACATGTTTCGTGTTTGGGTTCGCGATTAGAACCCACACGGTGGGTTTGGCTGGTTTCGAATGGCACAACTCTTGATCGTGGGATGATTTTTGTATCGTTTGGTTTGCGGTACTGTTTCTGTTAATGTCGACAAAATCGGGATGGAAACTGCCGCTTAAAAAACAATTTCCAAAGTGAAAGTCGACATAGGTAACGTGCAAGAAAACTAGACACTCAATTATCTCTTTCTAATGCCTGTCCGTCTCTGCATGTCCGATCGACAGATCGAACGGCATTTAGCCGGAGACACCATGAAGTCGACAAACGCGGGATGGAAACTAAACTTTTGAAAATGATTTCCAAAGTGAAAGTCGACATAAGTAAAGTGCAAGAAAACTAAACACTCGATTATCTCTTTCTAATGCCTTTCCGTCTCTGCACGTCCAATCGACAGATCGAACGACATGCAGTTGGAGACACCATGAAGTCGTTTTTCTTCTGTAGTATATGACGGACAACAATTAGGAAAAAACGGTCTCGCTTCCAGCTTTCATTAACATGCAAACCCCCTAGTTATCAATTGGCGGTTTGGGTATTAGTTTTTTTTTCTTGCCCTGGCATCTGCCGGGCCCCGCTACCGCGGGGCCCGGCAGATGCCCAGCGTGCGCCGCATCCTGTAAACCTCCCCAAACCTACGACAAACCCCCTAGTTTATATGGGGGGTTTGGCAGGGTCATCGCGAGCTCGCAGGGAGGTTTCGGCGCGAAACGCCTCCTGCAACCTCGCGACGACCGGCGAAGCTCGAACTAAAAAAACATGTCAAATGTGATATATACATGTAATATATATCATCCGTGCCCATTTTCGCTCGCGCGACGAAAAACATGGGCACCGCTGTCATGTTGTTTTCGACTATGGACAGCGCGGTTTTTCCGTTTTCGACTCTGGACACCGCGTGCCGGTCGTTTTCGACTATGGACACCGCAGCTTTATCTGGCAAAACGATGGGTATATTACTACTCCGTCCACATGCGATATGCATAATTATATATCTTGATACATCTCGATGCGTCGGGAAGTCGATCAAAAGTTTGTGACATTCGTGTCAATGATTCAGAAAAGTGGTTGACGTTGTGAGAATGTGCGAGAAGGGTCGTAGGAGGATGGAGGCAGTTTGCAGAACTGTCCTCGACTGTCGGAATGAAAATCGGGATCTCAACGCGCGGTGGGCTATTTTTGTAATGACATAAATACCCACTCGAAAAGATTAGGTACTCATGTATGTCTGGTACGTAACACTTCCCCCCCTTTTAGTCGCGACGTCTCGGCGAGCATGCAGATGTAGCCTGGTGACATCGGTAAGACCCGTTGGTCAGATGGTTGACGTCCCGGTGGTTGTCGTAAGATTCCCAACTGTTATGTGCAGCGTCCTAGCTGTGCAATTTAACAAGATATTCTTTCTTCCTGCCACGTCATCGATGGCCAAGGATGTCCTTGATGACGTACTCTGTATCCTCGTCCACTTGTACAGGAGGATGGGGAGGCACATCCCTGTCGGGGAAGTTCTCGCCGGGGTCCCGGTAGTGCTTGAGTCTGTTGGTGTGGAATACCAGGTGAAGTTGCATTGTGCCGAGGAGTTAAAGACGCGCAACCATGAGGGTTTGAATGCGCTCAATCTTGACGGAACCATCGGGGTTCGAGTTTCGAACAGTCGGCTCCACGGAGTTTGATATTTGTCGAGCTAAGGAGAACGTTTTCACCAGAGGAGAACACGCCATCGCTGTGATGTCGGTCGGCTGCTCGCTTCATCGTCGCTTGTGTCTTCACGAGAATTTTTTGTGTTTCTTCCCATATGGTGGAGAAATCGCGATGTTGGATGTCCATCGCAGGAATATTGTTTGGGCTGTGAAGTCCAGCTGGTGTGGCGGGAAATTGGCGATACACCACTTCGAATGGGATTTCACTAGCTGCGGTGGACGTTATGCGAGTCAGCGGTTGGAATTTTGACTGCCCAATCCGTCCTGTGTGGTTTGCATAATATTCGAAGAAGTTGTTCGAGAGTCCGATGGGTCCGCTCGGTTTGCCTGTAGTTTTGAGGGGGGAACGTTGTGGAAAGCTAGATCCGACTGCCGTAACGAGTCATTAGTTCACACAAGAAGCACCTGGTGAGTCGACCGTCTCTGTCGCTCGTGAAAATTCTCAGCAAGCCGTGTAGCCGTACGATGTTATTTAGAAACAATCGTGTTGTTCCTTCGGCGGTGACGGTGGTCATCGTTGGGATAAAGTGAGAATTCTTGGAAAACTTGACGGCAACAACGAGGATTGAGTCATATCCCTCGGGTGTGTCCGGTAATGTAGTGACGAAGTTCATGTGGATGTCAGACCACGGTTCCGTCAGAATGGAGAGCGGCTGCGGAAGTCCGGGTGGACGCTTGCGACAGGATTTTTTTCGCTGACACGTGTCACAGTATTTGTAAAAGTTGGCCACGTCGGTTTGCATCTTGTCCCACCAATAGTGCTTTTCCAACTTCTTTAGCATGTTTTCCCCTCCAAAACGTCCACAAGGGCCGGTGTCATGGCACTCTTCGAGTAGCATGTGGCCAAGTTCATCGTTCGGAGGTGTGTGACTCGATCACACACCTATGTAATTTTGCCTATGCCCTGCTTTTCTATGGGAGTGTTGCAACAATGTCTGGTTAAACCCGGGTGCCGTAGCCAACCTTCTACCTACCAACTCCAACCTGGCACGATATTATTGTGGTCTCACAACCCAAACCACAAAGCAGGCAGTCTTGGCAAAATCACTTCTACTCATTGTTCTTCACATGCAACAGTCCACTTGTAGGCTTTGGACTGGCCGCTCGCACACCGTCTTCAACAGCGCGACATCCTCGACTCAATCACGGGCCTGTGTGTTAATGAACAGAGGCTGGGGGTCACCATCAGTGTCCGTGCATTCCCATACAACATCACTCCCCCATGACCCATTGCAATCATGTTCATGAACAAGCAAACGTGATATACAACTGATGCAACACGACAATGTGAGGTCACCATGTGAATTTTCAATGGTGACATATGGCACATGTACAACTCAAACCACATCTTGGGACCCCATGACACAACATGAAGAAAACATGGAGGCGAGTCCAATGCCCAACAGTGTACATTCAAACTGAGCACGACCCGGTGCCTTCGTCAAGAAGTCGGTGAGTTGGCGTTTTGTCCCGATCCACACCACGTCAACCTGTCGCTGCTCCCACAGGCCACGTACAAAGTGATACTCCACAGCAATGTATTTTGTGCGAGCATGGAAAACACCATAATTAGCAGCAACGTCAGTTGCATTGCGGTTGTCACGATGCAGAACAATGCATTCCAGTAGTTGACGCAGTCCACAAAAAAAGTGTCGCAACCAAACACTGTGGCAAGCTCTTGCTCCAAGGGCCACATACCCAGCCTCTTCTGTGAAGCGGGCGACACAACCCTACTTCCCACTCTTCCAGAGCAACGCTGTGACTCCAAGCATGAACACATATCCCGCAAGAGTTTTCCCATCGGTGCTCCATGCCCAATCAATATCAGTGAATCCCGACACGATGACAGATGGATGGGCTCGAAACAAGAGCCCATGCCATGCTGTCCGCAACACATACTACAGTACGCGTATAGCCGCTTCCAAATGACGAGTGCGTGGAATCTCAGAGAACTGTGCCAACAAGTTTACTACAAAGGCGATGTCGAGCTGTGTAGTTGTGACCAAGTACATGAGGGAGCCGATGAGGCGCATGTACAAGGTCACACCCACAGGCTTGCCCAGATCAATGGGGTCCACAAGCTTCAACAACTTCTGTCCATTGGGGGTCGTCGGCATAGATGCCAAAGGGCTATCAGTCAAGAGATCAGAGAAGTGCTCCCCCAGGGTCTCAATGTACCTACCGTAGTGTTTTTCAAATTCGTCCCTTTTTTGGAAGCCTTTTTGGTGATTGCTGTATTCTCCCAAAATCGGGTCTATTTTAGTTTTTTGTATGGTCGCCTATTTGCACATGCCCATAGTTATGGAATTCTGAAAATTTCCCTCTCTTCAACTCCCTACACATCATTATCGAAGTAAACCTCACAGGAGACCATCAAACTTCGAAGTTTGAATGCTTGAGATTTGATCATGCCAGGTCGTTGGATCAAAGCCCTCATCTGGCCATCTTCGCGCATCGCGTTCGCTCTCTCTTGTGCCTCAAGACCAAACATGGGCTACCAAGTTTATGGACTTGAAACACTAATAGGTGAACAACATGGCCAAACCCGGGAATTTTAGTAGTGATTCTCCCATTCTCAGATTAGTTTATTAAGGAACTCATGGGCGAATGAAAAAGAGTTATTTAGGACAAATATGGATGACAGTACGGTACCTTGGTGGATGTGAAGTATCCCACGTTCGCGATCTCAAACGATCCCCATTCCCAAGAAAACTGCAACCTCACCATGGTCTTTCATCTTGTATGTTGCTTGCAGCAGATCCTTGACCTGCTGAACTGCTGCCGGTGACGCGATTAGAAGATCGTCAACATATACCAAGATCGCCAGAAAAGTGGAGGCTGATGCGTTATGAAAGTGTGACAAATCAATGTCCCTCCTTCTGTACCCTCGCCTCTCAAGTGTTGATCTAATCTCACTGTTCCAACACGTGTATGAGTGTTTGATTCCGTACAAGGCTTTTTGGAGATGCCACACACGACTTGTTCCATCATCAAAACCCAACGGCTGAACCATGTGAATCTCTTCATCCAACCGCCCATGGAGGAACACATTTTTTACGTCCATCTGATGGACCTCCCAATTGTGCTGCACCGCCAACCCAAGGAGGACAGATGATGTGTCCATCTTTCTAACGGGTGCAAATGTGGCATCAAAGTCTATCCCTTGCATTTGGGAATAGCCCTTTGCCATGAGACTGGCCTTGTAGCGCTCAGTCGATCCATCGGGCTTCTTCTTCACGCGGAAAACCCATCCCGCCTTCACAGCCTTCCGTCTTGGGGGCAGATCAACGACCTCGTATATCCCATGCTCAGCCAAGGCAGCCATCTCTTCATTCATGGCTGTCTCCCATTGCTTCAATTCAGACCATAACTGCGCCTCGTGCAGCAAGACGGGATCTGGCAACCCGTCGGCTTAGGCACGCTACACACATAATAGAGGAATGGGTGACGCATCACGCACTGCCCAGAGGTTTGCTGTAGTTTGAGCACGAATGTGCTCACGCTGCACCTGTGCATATCCTGCCACAGTCTCTGGTGAGATCGCACTCTCGGGTTCAGCCCGGAACAACAACCCTATAACCCTTGTGCCTAGGTCCCCACTGAAAACTGGACGGGCCAGACCTGACCGCCTAGGCCGACGTTGACTGAGGGTTAGACGTTGGACAGTGGGTGGTCGCGGATGAAGGTGACCACCTACCTCCCAAGAGTATGAGTGTGTGGATGATGATGACTCAGGTGCAAGGACTGTAGGAACCAATGTGGGAGAAGAGTCACACGGGGTTGCAGGCCGTGAGGACGGTGCTCCAGCTGGACTCATAGAAGGGGAGTGAGGAGGTGAGACCGGAGGCACAGAGAGTGTCGAATCAGCAGAGACAATTTCTCAATCAACACTCCTCAGTGTTGATTGAGAAATTGTCACGGCCTGCAACCCTGGGGGAATGGAGGAGACATAAGGCGAGGGAGAGGACAGTTTAGAGACTGGAGAGGAAGAGGAGGGGGACGCAACATCAACGATGGGAGACGAGACTGGCAACGTACCAGACGTGGGATTTGGCACTGCCGCACCAGGAGGAACAGGCAACACAGGCGGTGAAGCAGTGACAAGACCCACAGATGTGCCCGACCCAACAGGATCAGCCGCTGGAGGCCCAGGTAAGGAACATGCAAAGCAGACAGTGACACAGCAACAGGACCCATGGACGTGCCTGACCCGACGGGATCAGCTGCAGCCGCAGCCGTAGGAGAACCCTCCCCCACACGACGGGGACGCGGGCATGACACGGGGTGATGAGAAGAGGCACGGATGCGGAGCAGATCACGCTGCGTGTAGGACTTAAGAAAGACGGCATCACATGACTCAACAATATGGTGCCTGTTGGGGTCCCAAAACCGTCAGGCCTTGGATTGGGGTGCAATGCCAAGGAACAGACATAGACGACCGCGAGGGGACAACTTGTTACCCTGCTAGACGTCGGGGATCCTAAGACATGCCAGACAACCCCAAACGCGTGCTAAGCGAAGATCAGTACGACGGTCGAACCAACGCTCATAGGGGGTGACGTGACGAGGAAGTGGACGGTTCCAGAACCACGTCATGTGAGTCATGCCCTCAAAGGCAAAGGCTTTGAAGAGACCGGACTCGACACGCATGGAGCGCACAGCATCCAACATAGTGCAATTCCAATGCTCAGACACGCCATTTTGCTGAGGCGTATGTGGAGCACAGAGTTCATGGGTGACACCCTGCTCCTCGAGAATTTGACCCGTAGGACCCATGTGCTCCCCACCACGATCGGACTGAAAACAGTCCAAGCGCTGGTTGGTCTGGCGCTCAGCCTGCACCAACCAGCGTCGAATGGCGTGCACTGCATCACTTTTGCGGCACAGGCAAAACACCCAACGAAAGTGGGAGAAGTCATCTGTGAGAGTGAGTATATGCAAGCCGCATTTTGCATGGGACTCTACGCGTAAAGGACCCATGATATCGGCATGCACGAGCTCCAAAGGATGGGAGGTAGTAGAGTGGGAAGGGGGGAATGTCGCACGATGCATTTTCCCTTGGAGACACACGAGACAATTAGTCTAACAAGTCTTCTCAAAAGAAGCCAGTTCAAGACCGAAGGCAGGCTTGACTCAAACGAGGGACTCGACAGTGGCAGAATACACACAAAGACGGCAATGCAACAACTGTTGGTGCGCGACGGACAAGGTCACAGTGACATAGGAATGCGCAAGCCGCGTCAGAGACGTTGCAACATGGTGCGAAACATGGTGAAGACTCCCGACTGGAACACCACAAAGCACCACACATCCGGTCGAGCGTAAACTGACAGTGGACACACCATCAACATGAGTGACTGTTAGACCAAGGCGATCACAGGTAGGAACAGACAAGAGGCTTATCTAGAGAACGGGAACATGCAACACGTCAGCGAAATAAGCAGGACCTGCAGGGACATCAAAGCAAACACTCCCAACCCCATGCACACGGAGTTGCTGACCCGACCCTGTCCGCACAAAGCGGATGGATCCGATAGGACCAAGCAAAACAAAATCACTATAGCGGCAGGTCATGCGATGGGTGGCACCCGAGTCGACGACCCAGGTGCCATCCAGGATGCACTCTGCTGGAGACACAAAGCATAACGCGACCGAACCATCAGAGGAAGATGCGGATTATGTAAAGTCAAAACATGCACAATTGGCCACGGACTCGATCCACAATGGCACGTCACACGAGACAACATCCTCCACAGTGTACACCACTGGTCTATCACACATAGTGTCATGCAAACTGGCAGTAGTGAAAACAGTGGGTCCCCCTGCAGTGTGCATGCAAATCGTACCTCCTTGAGTGGTCGATTCAGAATCGGAGCAAAAGGAAGTTGCGAGCGCCCGCTCCAGCTCTGCAATGCGCGCGTCGAGTAGCTCTGTCCCGGGTGTCGGAGCATTAGTCACGTGCGCCCTGCCCGTGCCGCTCGTCGATGGGTTCAAGGAGCCACTTCCGCAACTCGCATAAGCCTTCCATGCGTCATGCATCGCTCGTCCAATCTTGGCGAAGTCCTGCTCGTGCGTACACACTTACCACTTGTGGTTACCACCACAACTGTAGCAGTGCAGGCCAGCACCTGGTGCTCCTGAGGGCCCCTGCATCCCCTTCCCGTTTTCTTCCCCTTCCCTTTTCTCCCCTTGTCGAGCACCACCGCTGTAACAGCACTCGATGGAGGAGATGAGAAAGACAATAGTGATGGTGAAGATGAGTGAGCGGAGAAGGTGGGTGATGCTAGGGCCGTTGGAGTAACCGTGGCAGCTGCAACGCGGCCAATGGGAGGGAGATATTCGCCCGGCCACCCGCACGTAACAGTCACGTGCCCACGGAAGTGGATTGCCAGTCTCCCCCTTGCTTACCAACTGTGTAGGTTTGAAGTACTGGAAAAGGTCCGCATACTTCACATGTGCCCCCTGCATGATTGTAGCCAGTGCTGAGTACCGTGGAGGTATCTATGTGCCTAGGCAAGTGTATGCATGTAGTGCACGAGGCCAGTAGGCGTCTGCGACCTTGGTGTCTCCCTGGCGTAGGGAGGTAAACTTCCTAACATGCTCGTTGAGGTCAGCCTGACCCACCCTCTGATGAGTGGTGAGAACTAGCTGCCAAGCCCTAAAAGGGTGTGCACCCTGTCCAATCAGATCATCCACGTAGGGTTTGACATCCAAGATGGAGTCCTCTAGAAAAGCAAGGACAAGGACATGAACTGCACAGGCAGCTACAGTAGACTGTGCTGCATCCGTGGCATCATAGTCGGTTAAGTAATAGGGCAACAACCTTTCCCCGGTAGCCCATGTGTGAAACTGGAACTCCCAAACCTCGAACCCAATCAAGTCTGAGTATCGGGGAGATGGGGACTCAAAGTCATTCACCGGACGTCCAGTCGGCATGACCAAGCCTGACAGCGCTGTCCTCCCAGAGCCAGCTTGTTGTCAAACCGGTGATGCGTAACACTACAACATGGAAACCGACGACACAAAGGAGTGTGCCGGGACCGATCGAGGGAAGGAGGGTCAAACTAACCAAGTTGTGACCAGTGTAGTGGCTGACTACGGCTTGCCGTTGCTACGTCTGAAGTTGCGAGATGTTGACTGTAGTCTTGTGCTGACATCGCACTCCAACACCACCCTCCTTCACAGGTTGCAGCGCAGCAGCTGCAGCCTGTCCCGAGGGCGAAGCCCAGCGACTGCTATAGTCACCGACGCAGCAGCCCAGCGGCTGCATGGGTTGCGGAAGTTGCAGCCCAGCAGCTGTGGCTTCTGCTCAAGCCGAACCTCCAAAGCTGTGGCTGAAGTGGCAGCCATGCGGCTGCGCTGTATGCAGAGGTCGCAGTGCAGCCATTGGTGTCTCATCTTGGCTCGCAGCTCAACTTCTGCGGCAGGAGATGAGGCAGCAGGCGGTTGTACCTCCTGCACCTGCTGCTGGCACAGTCGGCTCGCTATAGCTGCAGCCGGCTTGCGATCTGCGCAACCTGCTGCTGCAGCCAAGCCGACGGCAGCTGTGGATCGCTGCGAGCGAGCTAACGGCAGCCGCCACCGCATGCGACCCAATCTTCCCCTTGCAAGTTGTTGAAGGAAAGCTCCCCTCGCTCTGATACCAGTAGATGTGAGAACGTGGCTCTGACAAACACTCTTTCCGAGTGTGGACAAGGGAAGAGGGGAGAGGCAAGCTCGTTCAAAGTGTTTGAAGAGTCACTTGAGTGTTGGGAAGTTAGTGGAGCACACACAAGCTCAAAGTGCAAATACACACGAAGCGAGTGAGCGACGAGATGCTCGTGTCGAGTTCCTCGTCACTTGCTCTGGATGACTCGATCAGAAACCTCTGTAATTTTGCCTATGTCCTGCTTTTCTATGGGAGTGCTGCGACAATATCTGGTTGAACCCGGGTGCCGTAGCCAACCTGCTACCTACCAACTCCAACCTGGCACAATATTATGGTGGTCTCACAACCCAAACCACAAAGCAGGCAGTCGTGGCAAAATTACTTCCATTCATTGTTCTTCACATGCAACAGTCCACTTGTAGGCTTTGGACTGGCCGCTCGTACACCGTCTTCAACAGCTTGGCGTCCTTGGCTCACTCACGGGCCTACGTGTGCATGAACAGAGGCCGGGGGTCACCATCAGTGTCCGTGCATTCCCATACATCACTGTATGAAAGTGTATTTTTTAGGGGTGATCGACCACAAAGGCGGGCACGGTACAAATGATTTCGCTCTCCAGGATATGTGTGTAGAGTACACATTTCATGACCTAAGTGTTGGTATATGGTCTTTGAGTTGTCTGAGTGTCAAATGGTGTTGTGTAGTAAGAGCTTCTCAGTCAGTCCTGATGATGCTCCATCAGCAACATCATTGCTTGTGTGACACGTATGGTGCACTCTAGCCACTTAGTTTACCCATGCATTGCTGGTAGAGTCTTCTTGGTGGTCGTGACCCTGCCACTTGGTGGTCTGTGTTAGTGCCCTCGGAGACCCCACGATGACTAGCCACATATTGTCTTTGACAAGTGCATTCTCTATGGTCGAGACCCGGGTACTACCCGGGTAGTGGCTTGTACAAGTACCTCGGGGGACCTAGTACAGATTGATCGAGTCTTTTTTGACGTTTTTTTGTCGCGTGTCATTTGCATATGGTCAAAACCCGGTCGCCCGGTGACATGCTCAGGCGTCTCAAGAGGCCTAACTTGCCTAGCTTCGGCTTACAAACCACTGCACAGTCTAGACATATTTTGGGTATATTTCATACTTTCTTGTTAGTCGAGACCCGGGCAGTCAATGGGCTGTTTTGGTGCCTTGGGAGTCCTTTTCTTGTTTGGCTTCAATTCCGTGGACTCTATATTCCGCGTTCGTACATACTGGTGCGAAGGGGACGACATGGCCTGACGGGCTAGCCGGCAGTCCCGAGTCCATAAGCTCAGAGTAGGGTTCATTGTAATCTCTCGTTCACTACTCTACACATTCTAGACATAGCCAGATTTTGGCACTGTCATTCTCTCGCTCACAAGCAAAGCTTGTTTGCAGTCTTGCATGGGCCTGCATGCCCTCGATCCACTTGAGGACAAAGTGGGGACATGCCAATGGTTGGCACAACAGATTTTGAAAACAACGGAAGACGCATGTACCCAGTTTTCTGAACTATATATCCCATTCCTCCACCGTCAAACACAAAATACTCCAAATACCCATTTGACGTCGCTACCGCTAGAGGAGTGACAACGAAAAGAGAAGAAAAGGCACGTCGAGGCCACATGTCATGCATCGACGACTCATGAGGCCTCATCCACACTATTACAAACCCCCAAATGGCTGGGTTTGTGATATTTAAGATAAGGTTTGTTCGAAGGTTTGTTTGAAGTTTGTGGGGAGTTCAAAACTCCCCATGCGTTGGAAGGGAACTGGCCGGGTCCCGCTACTGTGGGGCCTTGCAGGTGTCTGCGCCAAAAAAAAAAAAAAAAACAACAAAACAAATAAACCAAAACCCTTTGAGTATTGTCGTTTGAAGCTTTAAGTAGTTTGAATCAGCTTTGGTGGCTCAAACTACGGTCTCACTGATAAACTTGATGCGTTTGTTATTGTTCCAGGTCGGATTTCTGGAGAGACCCTCACGACCGAGGACTTCGGGTGATCAACGATCAGCGACGAGAGTCGCTGATCGTAAACCTCGCAAGCTGTCGATATGCGAGAAGCCAATCGACAGTTGGTGAGGTTTGCGATTAATCGTCTCATTGCTGATCGTCGATTGGCCGGGTGTCCATGCCCGTTGTTTTTTTTTGCTTAATCATCGACAATGCGTCGAGTGAGCATCATTTCGAGTAGGGCTTCTCACGTTGGGTGAGAGTCACACCTTGCGTTTTTATGGGTATCCGAGATAGTTGGCCGATTTGAAAAATTGTGAAGGCATGAAGGCCCGAGCATACCCCTTGCCACAAAGCTCTCACTTGTGTCTTGTCTTCGTTGCGCCTCAGACATGAAACCACAACTCCCCATGTGTCGCCATGTGTGTGGATGCTGACCTCATGCATGCACTCCCGCAAAAGGATTCCCCCAAGTGCGAGTCTCTGATTTGTCGCTTCATTGCAAACTCTGGAAGGCGAACTTCATGGTGCGCCCTATATGACTCTGAAAAACTGGAAACATGAGATCCACGAATTGGGTTGGTGACACTTTGAATGACAATGAGCAAGGGACACCATGCAAGATAGGTTTTGTATTTGAACTGGAGATGATTGTTCCAATGAATGGTGTCTCATACTTCATCAGCCACAGGGATTACAAATTTACAGGCTCGTGTTTCTAATGTGACGCTTGAAGAAGAGACATATTTGCCTCCTGCTAGTAGTTCCTCCGCGCGTCGACGAATCTCACTCCTCGTTCGATCCTTGCTCACGTCGGTACTTCTCCAGGGCACTCAGGAAGTCCCTCTGCGCTTGCGCCTGCTTCTGCTGCTGCTCTTCAAACTTCTCCCGCAAATCATCCAGAGCCGCGGCAGCAGCGCCGGCCACTAATGGGTTGCTGTCGTTGGACAGCTTCTGCAGTGCACGAGACACACAGAGCACAGTCCTCTCAAGAAATTAAATACTGCACGAGACAGACAGAGCACAGTCGTCTCAAGAAATTAAATACTGCACGAGACAGACAGAGCACAGTCGTCTTAAAAAATTAAACACTGCACGAGACAGACAGAGCACAGGCAGTCGGCACGGTGTGAGGACAGTCATTAGCTAGAGGGAGAGTGTCCAAAAAGAATGTTTAAAGCTCGAGTCCACATCGTTCCCGCAGACTGTCCAGTGTGGGAAAACCATCTCTGAGAGAGTTGCCGAACGCCTGCGAGATTCTTTTCCAGTTTGCGTCTCCATTGTTTCTCCAGAGTGCTTTGCAGTGTGGCTGGCCGCCGCAGCGCCAGCCGCAGAAGGATTGCCGTCCTCTAACAGTGTCTGCCTAACAAAACACACAGCTTCGTTCGGCCATGGGACGAAGCGGGTATGGAAGACGACAACCAGGTTGTCGGCAGCCACACACATTCTTGTTCTGCGGTCGCAGATTAGAAGCAGAAAACGGGGGGAGGCGGTGGTGGAGGAGGAGGAGGAGGAGGAGGAGGAGGAGGAGGATGAAGAGGAGAACGAGGAGGAGGAAGAGGAGGAGGAGGGAGAACAAGAAGAGGAGGAAGAGAAGGAAGAGGAGGAG
>SZWC01029657.1:1417-21680 GCA_023375785.1 Penium margaritaceum | reverse complement strand
TCTCTCTCTCTCTCTCTCTCTCTCTCTCTCTCTCTCTCTCTCTCTCTCTCTCTCTCTCTCTCTCTCTCTCTCTCTCTCTCTCTCTCTCTCTCTCTTTCTCTCCTGTTCTCTCTCCCTCACTTAGTTTTGCCTCCTACTCTTCTTTCCGTCTCTCTCTCTCTCCTCTCCTTCTCCATGCGCCCCCACCGCCCTCTCCTCTCCCTCCTCTCTTCTTGCCTCTTCCATCTCTCCCGTCTCCCATCCTCTTTCCATTTCCCTCGCTCCTTTTTCTCCCTCTGCTGTCCTTACCATCTCTTGGTGCCTCTGCACCTCTCCCCTTGTGTTTCTGTCTTTGTCTCACTTCTTACCTACTGTTGCCGCCCTCGCCTTGCCTCTTTCTCCTCTCTGCTTGGCCGCGTCTCTCTATTGTCCCATGTTTTGCCCTCCGGTTCCGCCTATCAGTCCTGTGTTTTGTGCGTCATGTCGGCCGGTCGAGGTATGGTTAATCATGCCACTTTTATACATGGTGAAATCTATGTATACTACATGAGAAACATATGTACTTCTAAGAAGTTTACTTGTGTTTAAGCAATTGTTAAATCGTTGGTTACTCAGTGAACAAGTCATAATGTGTTTCAGGGAAATATAATCAATTCATATTGTGTGGTAATTCTGATACATATTACGCAAAACTGGGATTTTTTGTTTACTCCTAAAGTGACTACTTATGTACTAAATGTTAATGTGCGGTAGTTTTGTACGTCCAAAGACATCTCCGAACCCATTCGATGCCTAGACGATAACAATCAGCATTAAAGAAGTCAGTCTGTTGTTTCTCTCCACGCTCGTGAGAGTGTGCACCCGTCATTTTCTCAAATCCCTGATGTGGAGAGTGTCCCCCCCATCCCCCCCCCCCCAAAGACCCCTCGAGTGTATTCGGGAATTTTCTTGGGGAGTGTATCGGTCAACCGAGCAAATGCATACACTAATGGTCAAGCATATACCTCGACATCATGCAGACCCCACACCCTCCCCCCAATAACTTTGAATGCATTGGGGGGATGTAGCGGGGAGTGTATCGTACATACCAGAATGTACACAGGTGGACAGCTTCATTTGTGTACTAATTCACCCTCCTCCATATACACTCTCCAATACTCCTCCCGAATACATTTTCGACTCCAGGGAGGGGGGGGGGGTCGCCCCCCCCCCCCCCCCCAAAACCACAAATTGTATCTGGGAAGTGTAGCTGGGTATGTAGCTAAAAGACCTCGTGGATAATACACAAGAGTATTTTATAAAATACCTTGGCTTGCTGATTCGGATCGTGGATCATTTTTCATCGACGGTTTGCGGACATTAATTGATACATGCATATTGAAACCTGATGCCCCATCAGATTTCAAGTCCTCTCCTCACCCCCGGCCCCCAAACGCGGTGAGTGTATTGGGTGGATGTAGCGGGGATTGCATTGTATATTTGGTTAAATATGTACAAAAGTGTATGCATACAATTGTGTATAGATTGGTGCCTCCACAAGATACACTTTACAGTACACCTCCCATATGCACTATCCATGGAGGGGTGGGGGGCATGTCGAGCCCCCCCCCCCCCCCCCCCCTTCTCAGCAAGAATTGGTATGTGGAGAGTGTATCAGAGAATGTAGCAGATCTACAACCCAAATGATAAACAAGTGTATTCTTTTTTGTTACAAGAAAAATGCAATCAACGCTATCCATCTATATTGACGGCGTTCGGAGACTTGTGTTCGTGATGACAAAGTTGAAGATTATTTCTCTGTCAAGCTTCTCTTGAGAGTTTATAGAGCCCCCCCCCCCCAAACAGCACATGTGTATGGTGGGTGTGAAGTGGGGAATGTATCGTAGGTACCCATGAATGTGTTCACGATTGTATATTATGACTTGCGATACACAAGTGTTTTGTTTAGACACCCGTCCAGCTACACACCCCAATAAACCGCACCGATACACTCGCGGGGAAAAGGGGGGAGGGGGGGGGCTGTCTTTATGACCCTCCCCCACCCCCCAAGGTGAAAATGTATTGGGTAGGTGTATAAGCGAGTGTACCTGGTAAACGTTGAATGGAATACAGAAGCGTATTCCGCCATGAAACATCAGCGATGCGAAATGGCACCTGCATAATGCAAGCCGACAAAACAAGCTGCTAAACTGTCGCTTGAGCGACAATGACGTGTGTTTCGTACTTTTGTGCTCGCGCGTGGCTCCGCAACCCCATTTATTTCCTGTTTGTACTTTGCGTGTGGCTCCGCACCTTAGTGTTTTTGCACCATCTCTCTCTCTCTCTCTCTCTCTCTCTCTCTCTCTCTCTCTCTCTCTCTCTCTCTCTCTCTCTCTCTCTCTCTCTCTCTCTCTCTCTCGCGCGCACGCACGCGCGCGCGACTGTCCAGGTATCGGTCAAAGAACATTTGACCGTATACTCCCAATTAACGAAAGAAAGCTCCCGCTAGATGCGTAATTGTCAGGGGTAAAGAAAAGGAACGTAACAGCTTTACTTGTGTAACACAGCAATCTTCTGTGTTACAAAATAGGTAGCCTTGTATGAAAACGGATGTCAAGGTCATATTTAAGAAAAATTTGTAATAACGCATTTTCAATAGAAACGTGAAGGTCATCCAGTACTGAAGAAATTTTGTAGGAAGTTGCATCGTTGCGTACACATAGTCCTTTCTGTATGTGTGTCTTTGAAGTAGTTTTGTGGAACCGGTCATGTTTTCTTTTAGTTATTTCCTAGAAGTATCCTCACCATGTCCTTCAGTCTTGTACACACATTTTGAAGTGTGTGGATTTGGGGTGATTGACCATAAATGGGCCGGTCGGCTGCCTCGGTCCCTTTTATGTCTTTTCCTCTCTTGTCTCTGTTTCCCCTTCCCTTCTCCCACTAACAAAACCCTTAAATACAAACTCCAAAACATGGTTCTGCCGTCGTCTCCTCTCACTGCTCGGTCTTCTGGTGGTCGTCTGTTCCTCGTGACCATTGATCCGTCCCTTACGTCGTGTAACGCCATACCTGAGCTCGGTCTTGGCGGTGGCCTGGCAGCTCCGGCTGCAACTCAAGCCGCCGGTGTGGAGGCATGATTTGTCAACGCCTTCTCTCGTGCCCCCAGTCCCCCTGCCTCCGTTGGCTCTGGTCTTGCCGACGAGTCCACCATTCTCCCCCCTCCGTCTGGAGCGGCTACGGCTGTCACTCTTGCTCTCACCGTTTGTCGTGCATCTCTCCCTGCGCCCCCTCCCCCACAGCCCGCTCCTCCTCGCAATCCCCACGCCCTCCTTTCGACAGCCATTGTCGATTCTCTTGCGGCTCGTCCAGTTCTCGACCCCTACCATTCCCTGCCTCCCGTTGGTGGTTCTGCGACCCCCCCTCCCCACGTGGGCGTCGTCCGCGGATCTGCAGGAGTGGGTGGCGCCGTTGCTTCGGGTGCCATGGTCGCCCCCGGTGGTGGTGCCCCTCCAAGGGTCGTTGTCATTGCCGGCAATGCCGTTGCTGGTGCCGTTGGTGCATTGGGCGGTGCTGTTGGTGGCGTTGCCGCTGGCGTCGGTGATGGCGCTCCCCCTGTTGGTCTCGCTGGTGGTGCTGCTGCAGCCGGTGGTGCAACGGGTGGTGTCACTGTCGCCGATGCTGCTGTTGGTGGTGCTGGTGTTGCCGGCAGGGCCACTGCTACCGGCGGTGCGGTTGCTGCCGGAGGTGCCGCTCCCGCTGCAGGTGCTTTAGCCGATGGTGGTGCTGTTGCTGGTGACCCTCACGCAGCCCTTGCCCGCTTCGAGGCTCGCCTCAACGCCATGACACTTGCCTTTGCTCAGCTTGTAAGCCTTGGCCTTTGCCCGCCCGCATCGCAGATGCCTCTCACCCCCGCTCCCAGCCACGTTGTCGGTACACCTTTAGCTACTGGCCCGATTGTTTTGTTTTGTGGGTGCACTGTTGGATATGGGGTGCCAAAGAAAGTGACCAAAGTGGGTTGCTTGAGAAAAATTATCAGGTCACAAAAGCGGATAGAGGATGATTTGCTGGTTCTGTAGCACTTTATGGAACTTGATTCGGAGTCCGTTTGAGGGAGATATGGATTTTCAAGGTTTGGTGGCAATGGGTCCGGTTCAAGTGACGGCTCCTGCACTACCAGCACCAATGACGGCCACTATTATTGCCCAGGGAGGTTTGGAGCGGCCTTCAAGGTAGAAAGGCGGCAGGAGGACCTTCAAGGAGCTTCAAGGAAGGTCCCTACCAAGATTATTGGTTGTGCACATGGCAGGGATGGTAGTTCTCTTGTGTGAGTGTGACTACCGCTCAGCCTGCTAGGCTAGGAGTGTGCTAGGAGGTGAACCTTGACAGAGTGGTTCTTCCAGCTCCATGTGCCAAATGAGGCATACTTAGGCTTGTTAGAAATCTGTGATAAATTACTTTCTTACTCAAGAGACGATTCAGATATTTGCATTCTTTATAAACCTACATTTGCTTCCATAATTTCCGTCTGTGCAACCTGCAACTCCCTCTCACAAACAGTTGGTCCTGCCTAGGGGGCTCTTGGTGAGCCTCATCACCTCCCTGAAGGCTGCCCTAGTTTCTATCACGCACATGCACGATCTTTGGGAGCACTACGACCCGGCTCCCACCCCCCCTATCATGCACCCCGAATGTGTGCCCCTCGCCTTTCACCTTCTTTACTCTGCCGCCCCCACCGTTGCCCTCCGTCACCTTGATCACTTCGCATCCCCCCTCCCCCGCTCTCCCTGCTCGCCCTGGCGAGGACTGGATATCCCTTCTCGCGCCTTACTCCTCTGACTCTCTTTGTCCACTGCCTCCCTTCTCGCCAACCTTTGAGCTCTCCACCGTCGTCCCGACGAGTTCCTTGGTGCCTACTTGGGTCGTGTTGAGCTCCTTCAGAGCAAGGTTCTCACGGCAGGTGCCTCCCTTACGGATCAGGGGTTTGTGACCTCCATTGTGGCCGGCGTTGGTCATACTTTCTTTGGCGCCCTTACCTCCTTCCCCCTCGCCCTGACCCTGCAGTACGCTTATTAGATGCCTGGTGCTGTTTGGCCTGTTCTCCTTGATGGTCTCCGTGTGTTCCAGAGTATATCTAAGCCTGCTCCCGCTGTTTTCAAGCCTTTCCTTTTTGACGCTCTCCTTGGCATCCTCTCGCCCGCTGGCACCCATGCTCTCACCATCCGCACTCCCACTGGTGGTGGACGCCTGCCCATCTGCTGGAACTGCGACATCGTGGGTCATCACCATGACGCATGTCCCATCCCCCTTGTTTCTGACCTTCGTGAGTGGATCACTCGCCAGCATGCGGTTCTCCGTGGCCGTGCACTTGGTGCTCCTCTTGTGCCACCTCCTTGGCCTGCTCCTCTCGCCGCGCCTAACGGCCCTGCATCCTGTGCTGTTCCCCTCGTCCCACCCACCGGCCCCGGACCCTACGCCGCTGTTGCTCCTCCTCTCATTGAGGATACCATTGTTGCCTTGATTTGCCGCATCCTTGCGGAGGGTGTCCTTCAGTGGTCCACCGCCTGCCGGTATGTCTCTCTTGTCTGATTGCTCCGCCACACCAACTCTCCTCTGCCCTCTCCTCCTCCTTCCCCATCTCCTCCTTTGTTAACTGGCTCACCTCTGCGCACGACCACTTACTGTCTTCTTTCCGGCACCGAGCGTATCATCTCCCCGTTTTGGGTCGTTGATGGGGCTGCCACGGACCACATGTGCCCTGTCAGTGAGCTATTCACATCGTTCAGTCCTATCTCTGTCATCACGGCTGTCTTCACTGGTGACGTTGCACCCTTGCCTGTTCTCAGTGTTGGCACAATCTACTTGGCGTCCCTAGCCAGTGATCTCTCCTTGTCCTCTGTCCTTTACGTCCCAGCCCTTGACTTCTCTCTCCTGTCTGCCCATGCGCTCGACATATGTGGTTTCTCTACCACTTATGAGCTCGTTCTTGTTACTATCACTGATCTTGCCAGTTTTCTTGTTGTCCTTTGCGGTTGCTGACCCCTTGGTGAGGGCCTCTGTCAGGTACTTGGCACCCACTCAGTCTTGGTCCCCGCAGCCAATGCTATCGCACTTGTCGCACTCTCCCGCTCTGCCCACTCGCATCTCCTTCATCGCCGCCTTTGTCATCTATTGGCTTCCACCGTCAACTCTCTCCTTTGTATACTCCTGGCCGATGGGTTGTCTGATCCATCGTTCTGTTCCCCGTGTGTTGCTGACTGCACCTTTTGTGCTATCAGTAAGATGCATCATCTCCCTTTTTTGTCCTCCCCCCTCCCGCACTTTTGCGTCCCTCGAGATGGTCCATCCTGACGTCCTTGGTCCTCTTCAGGATGAGTCTCTTGCTGAGCATCCTACGTACGTCCTCAGCCTGATTGACGACTACTCCCGCTTCACGTGGGTCTTCTTTCTCTGTGCAAAAATGATGTTGCGGAGACCGTTCAGTCGTGGTACGCGTCTGCTTAGCGTCAGAGTCGTCACCAACTCCTCGCTCAGATCGTGGTGGTGAGTTCTTCGGTGACACCGCGGCCTTTTTCAATCATGAGGGCATTTTCCATGAGCTTTCCGCCCCCTATTCTCTTCAACAGAATGGGGTTGCGAAATGCTGGAACTGTACCCTCATTGAGGGCGTGCACACCATGATGGCTGAGGCTGGCTTTCTTGACTATGGTCATAGTTTTTGGTCTGAGGTTGCCCGCTACCGCACTTGGGTGTGGAACCGGATTCCGCATGGACTTCTTGCTCCCGACACCACGCTCAAGTTGTTCTTTGGTCGCCATGCGGACCTCAACCAGGCCATTCTATGGGGCACTATGGCCAATGTCTTTCTTGCCCCTCCCTTGCGATCCTTCAAGCTTGACCCGCCTGGTCGCCTCTGTGTCACCCTCGGTGTTGCTCTTCGCTCCCGTGCACATCGATTTTGTGATCCGGTTGCACATCATATCGTCGAGTCCTGTCATGCCGGCCTCTTTGAGCAGTTGACATACAGCGTATTTCGTGCAGACCGTACTAGTCCCCCTCCGACCTCTGCCACTGCCTGCTCCACCTATGGCCTTGTCTGCGCCAGGTCACCTCCATCCCTTTCGCCCCCGCTCGCGTCCCATGACCCTGGTCCCTCCTCCCTCGTCTGACCTGCTGGTCCTTCCACCATGTTTACGGCTCCTCCTCCCCCCCGCCTCGTCTTAGTGGCCTCCAATCCATTTTACCCACCCCACCTCCCGTTCCCCCTCCACTCGTCTCCTTGGTCCCTACCCCTCCCATCCCACCCCTCTCCACCATCATTGCCTTGCCTCCCATCCCCTCCGTATCCTCATCCTTTGTCGTCGTACCCTTGCTGCCCCCGTCCGTATCCCCATCCTTCGTGCATCCTGTGCCTTGCGCAACTGCCCTTGTGGCCCTGGCCCCTTCCCCATGCGTGTCTTCTATGCCCTCCCCTCCCCCTTTACCTTCGTCTTATCGCCGTGGCGGCCCACCATCCATCTCCCCTTTGCCTGCCCTCTTGCCATCCCCGGTTCCTTCTCCCCCCTCTCCCCCCGGTTTCTCACCCCTTCCCCTGCCTGTTCCCCCCGCCTTGATGCCTGCTCAGGCACTTGGTTCCCCTTGTGCGCCCGTCTTTGCTCGCTGTTTCGATCCTATCCTCCTCTCCATTGAGGATGTCCCCGAGGACAATGCTCTGCCTCCTCCATCCCCGTGTGCATCCCCCGTTTCCCCCCCTTCCGCTCCCCCTCCAGCCCGGCCTCCGTCCCCGACTGCTCCGCCCTCCTCACGCTCCCCACTCCTACCTCCCCTCCTAAGCATCCTTGCCCGTGAGACCCTCCCACTCCTCCCCTCCCTCTCACCAAGCCCTTCTCTGCATCCGCCTCTTCTTGCTCCCCCCTCCTCCCCTTGCCCTCCCGCCCCTGCCCTGATACCGGCGCCTCGTGCTCCTGTCCGCCCATCCTCCTAGATGCGTGACCATGTAGTGAGGGCTTGGCCTCCCACCGTCCCTTTCCCTCCTCCCGCCGTCACCTCTGCCCCCGTTTACTCCTCTGCCCCCTCCTGTCTCGTCCCTCCTCCCCCTTCTCCTCCCCCATGCTGACCACCCCCCCTCCCCCTTCCCCTGTCTCTTCTCGCACCCGCATTCACACTGCTTGTGCTCTTGCTTTCCTTGTCACCCCTTTCCTTCCTCCCCCCCTCCTCTCATATGCCCACCTGCGGTTCCCCCTCTCGCTCCACCCCCCCTGTAGCTCTCCCCCACCCCTCCCACTGCGCCCACGCCTGCCTCCTCCCCGACCTCCCCCATGTTTTCTCATCTCTCCTTTCCCCTCCCCTCGCTTTATTACCACCCCGTCTGGCCCGCCATCCGACTCGACCACGTGCCTCGTCACCTCCCCGTTCCCGGACTCCGTGTTCCGTCCCCTCTATCTTTTTACCCTTCACCCGGGTCACGCTCACGGCCGTCATTTCTTTCACCTTGAGTTTTTCCACGTGGTGGATGCTTGCACAAAGCAACGCTTTGTCAGCGCCCCTGCGATTGCTGCTCACGCGCTTGCTGTCACATCTGCCCCTCCTGCAGCCTCTCCCCCCCTTTCTCCAATGCCTCCGACCCTCTCATGCTCGTTGTCACCCTTCCTCAGCCTGACGCCGTCGCTTGGCACGCGGCATGCCTGGCGGAGTAAGCTATGCTCTCAGCGTCCTGGAGCTCACTGAGCTCCCCCCTGGTCGCACAGTGATCAACGCCAAGTGGGTCCTCCGTTGGAAGTTCACCGCCACCGTTTTGCTCGATCGCTATAAGGCTCGCCTCACAACGAAGGGGTACTCCCACATCCCTGGTGTTGGCTTTGGCGACAGTTACGCTCTGGTTGGTCGTTTCACAAGGAGTTGCATCGTCTTCTGTGTGGCTGCTTCCTTTCACTGAGAGCTTCACCAGATGGACGTCAACAACGCCTTTCTCCTTGGCCGCCTCGATGAAGAGCTTTACATGGTTCAGCCCTCCGATTTTTCAAATGTCTCCACAAAGGTGTGCCACCTTTGTTGTGTGTTTTACACTCTCCGCCAGTCACCTCGGTGCTAGAATGAGGAGCTCACCTCCACCCTTGTCCGTGGGGGCTTCCGCCCTAGTCAGTCCAACCCTTCCCAGTTCATGAACGGCACGCCTGTGGTACACGCCTTCATTTTGGTGTACGTCGATGACCTCCTCATCACTTTGCCGTCCTTCTTTGCGATTGTTGAGACCAAGGGCCTCCTCTCCTCAGCGTATTGTATGAAGGACCTTGGCCTCCCGACCATGTTCCTCGGGATGCAGCTAGAGCTTCTTCTTGGCTGCCTCCTTATTTACCAAGAGCAGTATGTCCTCACTCTCGCTGACCGCTTCTCCTCTCTCACTGACTTGTCGCGACCTCTCCCCACTGCCTCTCCCCCCATAACACCGGGAACTCAACTCACCCGCTGAGTCGCTAACGACACCGCGTCCGGTGAGCCAGAGTCTGTCGTCATCTTTCAGTCCATTGTTGGGGCTCTCACGTGCCTGGCTGGTACCACCTGTCTAGACATCGCCTGTGCGGTGAACGTTCTTGCTCAATATGCTTGAGAGCCCCACACCGCACACCTCTGTGCGGCTGCGTATGTCTTGTGCTATGTCATTGGCTCCGCCCGGACTGGTCTTGCCTTTCCGGCAGTGTCAGGTGCGTCGCTTCTTAAGGGTTACGCTGACACCGATTACGCCCGCGACGTAGATGCTCGAGGTCGCAGCGGCTTTTTCTTCCCTTTTGGTGCTGCCGCCGTCTCCTGGCGTAGCGGCAAGCAGGGCTGCATGGCACGTAGTACGGGCGAGGCTGAGTACATGGCCTTGGGTAGCGCCGCCACCAAGGCTATGTGGCTCCGCCGCCTCCTTGGCAAATTCCGTCTCCCTTCGCCGCCTATGCCTCTACACTAACAGTGAGAGCGGTCTGGCCATCATTAGGAATGCCGGTTTGTTGCATTGCCGCACGAAGCACATCAACGTCGAGCACCACTTCGTGCGCGATGTCGTCGTCGCTCGTGACATCTGTCTGCAATTCATCTCAGCTGGACGACTTCCTCACTAAGGCCCTTGACCAGCCCGCCTTTGCCTCTAGCATTGCAGTAGTCAATCTTCGTTCCCTTCCCCTCGAGGACTGACCCTCCTCTCTCCCTTGCCCTTGCCCTTTCCCATGTCACTTGCTAAGGCTGTTTAGTTATCTTACCGATGCCTGTCCCTCTCCTGCATTCGCCTATCCTATCTCCAGTTGCTCTGTGCGGGTTTTCTCCACTGGTCTCCCTCTTCTTCGGCGCTCCACGCATCCTCCGCTCCTATCCATGTCTTTGTATCAACCCCCTCCCCCCCGACTGTCCCGTGCACTCTGCTCCTCTTGTGTTCTATGTCTCTGGTTGATGGGTGTGCAGGTCCTTGACTTCTTGGTAATGTCGGGGGCGCCTGTCACCGAGTGGACCACCTCCGCCGATAGGGCGCTGGAGGCGTTGTCCACGCTTCTGGTGGGGTGCTTCTGGCGGGGCGCTTCTATATGGGTGCTTCTAGAGTGGTGCCTTCCGTGGGTGCCTCCTTGTTGGGGTGCACCTGGACGGTTGCTCCTGACCGGTGCTGCTTGTGGAGTGCTTCCAATGACAAGCCTCTGGTGGACCGCTCTAGTGGGGTATTCTCGACGGGGTGCTCCTCAAGAGCCCTTCTAGATGCTTCTAGCATTGTGCACCTATGCGGGCACTTCCAGGTGGTGCCTCCAGCTGGGTGTCCTTGGTGGCGTGCGAGTCATTGTCGCCGCCCGCCTGACGACGCATGCGTGTCTATCGGTTGTGTCTTTCTCATTGTGTGGATTTTGCTGTGGTGTTCAAGCATTCAGCTTATGTCACCTAACTTTGCTTGTGCTATCGTGTTAAAGTATCAACCATTGCTGGCGTACCGAGATTAGTCCTACCCTTGTGCGGTGTGTTCTAGCCTACTTGTGTACTCGCTCCTCATGCGACGTAGGCCAGAATTCTGGGTTGCACTCGCTGTTTGCCCACTTGCGGTTTGCCCCAGCGTGCTTTCCTAATTTTTTATGGTTTGCCATGTTGGGTGGCGTACCACTAGAGCTCAGCCACGCAATCCGATAGGGGTCCGAGTGGCCAAAATTTGAGATTCAAAAGCACAGGAAGCGGAACTCGCCAATCGGCTCAACATCGGCGAGATTAAAATTTGTTAAGGGCTCCTTGAACCGTCTGATCCGGCAAATCCAAAAGGACCGATTGTCAAGATCTTTCTGACGAGTTTGGAATTGTACTTCACTGCTGCTTGGGTTCACTCGGAAAACAGAGGATGAACCTCGCGGCCTCGCTTTTGCGGTGCACGTCCTTAAGTTGGTGGGTCGATCTCATGGCCATCCAACAGCAGCAGGCAGCTGATGGCAAAGATCCAATGGCTACCAACTGGCGGGAGTTCACCCAGGCACTCGCCACTCGCTTCGGCAAGCTGAACGAGAAAACATTGTTCGCTACCGCCTTCAGCGATTCAAGCAGCTGTGCAGCGTAGCAGAATACACGTGATGTTTTTGCGAGGTCATCACCAGCAGCAATCTCGTCGAGGATGAACTCTGTTTTCACTACAACAACGACCTCAAACGTGACATTTTCCAAGCACTCGGGATGTACGACATCACCAACAAATCTCCACAGATAATCGCAGCCGCTGCATGCATTGACTGCACGGATCTGAACTCCAAATTCAACGAATCCTATGGCTGGCACCCCAAATATCAACCGCAACAGAGCAGTGGGCATTGGTCGCATAACTTGCGCAAGTGTCAGTGCCCCTCTGACATCACCTGCAAAAATTGCGAGTGGAATTGGGGAGACAACAAAGAAGAAGCTTTTACATCTTTACATAAAGCTCTGACCTCGGCGCCGACCCTTTGATTAGCAGACCCAACGGTGGACTACAGTATGGCCACGGATGCCTCCGATCAAGCCACCAAGGCCATCCTCTTATAGGACAACAATAGAGGAGAGCATCCCATCCTGTGCGTGTTGCAAAAGCTTCACGGAGCAGAACTCAACTATGCCGTTCACAAGAAGGGGATGCTCATAGTTATTCACACCTTCAAAACCTAGTGCTACTATTTGGAGTGTCAAAAATGTGTGGTTCGAACAGACCACCAGGCCCTTGAATACCTTAAAGCACAGCCAAACCTCAGCCAAAGAGAAACTCGTTGGCAGGAGTTCCTTGAGTCCAACTTTGAATACAAAAATGAGTATTGGCCTGGAAAGACAAATCCAACGGACGCACTTAGCCGCAGGCCCAATCTCGTGGAGGTAAACGCACTACAGATTTAAGCTGATCCCTACATAGCAAAGCTGTCCGCATGTGGATATGAAGATCACGAAGCCTACGGCACATCGTAGTTCCATTTTGAAGGCTCCTATTGACACAGAAAGAAGAAGAATCAGGTTTTGGTCCCCGAATTCAAAGAGCTACGACGTATGCTTCTCGAAGAATGCCACGACACCGGCCAAGGAGGCCACGTTGGAGCCGACAAGAGGCTGAGGAAACTCGCCAAGCACTTTTGGTGGGACAAAATGGGGGTTGACGTTGCAAACTTCTTCAAAAGCTGTAACATATGCTAGAGACGCAAAAGATGACGAACCAAATCTTTTGATTTACTACAACCACTATCGATACCAGAGATATCGTGGACCAACATCTTAATGGATTCTGTGACAGGTTTGCCTGTCACACCACAGGGGTTCGACGCCATATTTGTCGTCGTCGACCGGTTCTCAAAGACGGCACACTTCATCCCTAGAACTACAAATGTAACTGCTGAAGGAGAAGCACATTTGCTTCTCGTGCGACTGCATGGGGTCCTGCAATCAATCACAAGTGATTGAGATGCACGGTTCACCAGCCGATTTTGGCAAGACTTGATGCAACGGTATGGGAGTTGACTGAAACTCTCAACGGCGCTTCATTGGCAAACCAATGGACAAACCGAGCAGACCAACCAAATGCTTGAACAACTCCTTCAAACCCTGTGCAAACCCCACGGCACCGACTGGGCAATCAAACTACCAATTGCCGAGTTTGCGTAAAACTCAGTAGCCTCTGCCGTAATGGGGAAAACACCATTTGAGGTGGTCTACGGAGTACAACCAACAACCCCAATTGAATTTCAGACCAAAAGCAATATCCCTCCCATCTAGAAGGAAACTTGTCAAACCCTTGCAAAAACTCAGGCAGCCATGAAACGGCAGGCCGATAAACATCGGCAGAACAAGGAGTTCAAAGCTAGAGACAGGATTTTCCAAAAACTCCAAGACGATTAAGCTCCGTGGATCAAGCAACCCAAACCTCAAACCACAATGGTCAGGGCCCTTCGACATCTTGGAGATGCAAACTCCAGTTGTCGCTAAGCTCGGACTACCCAACAACATGCAAATCCGCCCGGTTTTCCACATAAGCAAACTTTGGCACTATGCTGACCCAGCCAAAGATTATCCTACACGCGTGGCACTCGCACCGCCACGCAAGATCACACATGGTGACCATGAATACAAGGTTGAGGAAATCAGTGATCATCGTCGGCAAGGAGGATAAGACCAGTATGTAGTCAAATAGAAAAACTACTATGCGGCACACAACAGGTGGATGACGTACAGCCAGCTCTCGGACATCGATCCCCTCATCAACGGCTACAAAGTCCGACTACGACCACGTGGTGATAGCACGCCGGGACGTCGCGGCTAGAAGGGGGGGAAGTTTTATGTTGAACAAGCATACACGATGACAAAACCTTGAGCGGGTTATTTTTTTCCTCGCCTACGTTGAGACTCAGTCGCAGTAATCGTTTTCTGTGCTCAAGGGGAATCTCGCCGAATATCCCAAAACTCTTGCGCAATGACAAGCCTGTACCGGTCATTTCCGGAACTTACTCAAACCTACTCGCAACACTTCTTGAGACCTCAAGACTACAAGTGACAATCTCTCGAGCAACATCGACAGCCCTCGCAAACCATCTTTTTAAATCTTGAAGCCCCCATCAAACCAACGAGGGACTTCTCAAATCGACAAATCAGAGCACGGCTTCGCGTCACGCAAATCGCTAAAATCCTAAACAACTCGACCGAGCCCCATTTTCATGCTGTAGTATCTTGTATATACATTATCAATTTTTGACACTTGTAACAACGAAGTACAATTTATGCTTCTCCAAGTTACCCATCTAACCCCAATTCTGCAAAAAGTAACAAGTCTTGTTTTCAACTGTGAACCACTTCACTTCCAACCAGCATAACAATTATGTTCTCTATTAGAATTCAACAAAATATTTCCTCATTGTGATTTTTAGCGTAGAAAATCAACGTGAGGTAATTCCTAGAAGATTCCATTACAATCTTAATATTATTGTGATTCAAATAGAAATAATTCATTTCTTTGTGACTAAACTTGGTTCAAATGTTAATAGTATGCAATTCCCCAAACGTTGTCACGAGGACATTTTTTTGAGCTCTTGATGTAGGATAATTGTCACATTTATGCATACCATTTATGTGTCAGAAGTTACAGGAGTGATACAGTTCATGCCATATTTTAGTTTCATAATTCTCATCAATCAACGGGATCCCTGTTTTAAACATAATTTAACATTCTGAAAGCGTGTTTATTTTCACTTGAAATTGGTGATTAAAATATTCATTTTTTTTGTACCAAAATCACATCGTATGTGTCTAAGTTAAGCTTGTTGTTTTCATTGTTGTGCCATGTTCAGAAGTTGCGCTTCTTAGCAGAATGATTTTGCTTGGATTGTATCTCAATTTGACAACCACTCACAATGAAATTAGTAAAGATACACATCACACATTCTCTTAGAGGCACATCAAGTGTTACTTTCACATTTTCATAAGATAACAGAAGGATGGTATCATAGAATCCAAGAAAAATGTAATGAGGCAACATTTCAATCCCAAAGCTTCTTCAAGATTTGTTGACTTGGTAGTAGGTAAAACCTCATGTTATCATTTTGAACATCTCTAGTGTTCTATTTGACACATTATCCTTGATAAATACCGAACAAAATGGTCTATATCATGCACCTTCCATTCGCATGGGTGTAACAGAAGGATCTTATTTCAAGTTTGTTTATTCTGTTGCACAAGATCATGCTTACTAAATGATAGTGATTAACCTCACTAAAACATTTCAGTGGTGCTAGATTAATTCCTTCAAATAGATAAATAAAAATCAACATATTGTTAGATTATAAACACATAGCAAGGATCTTAGAGCATATAATCATGCTCAAAGAGTGAGATAAGTATTTCATTGGAAAAATCACAATCATGAGTGTTACAACAAATTTTAGTGTCAATTTATATTGCCAAAATTATCATAAATTTTAGTTTTTCGGTACATCATCAGTGTGTGTTATTGGTAATGTTTGGTATGGAAGAAATCAATACTCATAGCCTTTGGCCCTTCTCATATCAATGAAGCAGACTTATTACCGCAAGCCATGTTAACTTAGATCTCATCCAGTTGCCAAATTTGCGTTTACTTACAGCATGCAATGTGCTTACTTTGAGTTGATTATTGTGAGAGTGTGTGCTCTTTGGAGATTTAGCCTTGGTATGTGGACAGCGTAGTCACAGCAAAAAGATAGACTTGGAGATGTTTTGAAGCCAGAGCTGGAAAATTAAGTAAATTATAATGAACAGAATACAAGGTATTTATACTGTTCGCTCAGCTATCCATGGTTTCAGCCTAGTGCTTTCCTTAGCTAGTTACAACAAGCTACTTGCACCTGTATTTGGTGCCCTACTTGCTCGTGAACATAGTGCCCTACTTGCACCTAGTGCCTTGTGCAAGAAGTCCCCGGCGGTCGATCGTCCCGATCGACGGTCCATCTTGTTGTTCCAGTATGCCTCCCGGTGGTGGGTATGGTCACGGTGTTGGACACGCCACCGGTGGTACTGTGACCGTTGCACGGTCGCAGTCACCGTTTCAGGCTCTCCTGTTGACCACACTCAATGTCGGGAGCTCCCGCCAGAGAGAACCCCTCAGCAAAAAGCGTGTCCCACACGCTATCCGCCGAGGGGTGACAGCCACCCTTGCGTGGGGTGTTTGGAATGCCACGTAGGGGTTTGCGCAAGACTACCCCCTAGCACCGGTGTGATCCCCATGCCTAGTGCGCTCGCTTGCGCTCTCGCTCCTCCTCCTCCTCCTTCTCCTCACATCAGCGGACGAGCAGCGGTGAGCTCAACCGTGACATGGATTTTCAAAAAGTGAAAAAAGGCCTGCATGCCCCCAAAACTCGGACGAGGCCCCAAGTGTGCCACAAAAAGGTGGGCACCTCATTACATTCGCCCCCTCCCGTCAGAGGCGCGACGTCTCGACATGCCTGAGATGCTCCTGAAGAACGGTGTAAGTACCTCCAACATGGAAGTTTGCCTCTACCTCCCAAGAGTTTTGCCTTGTCGGATACCCCTTCTAGTGCACCAGAAACTCACGTTGACGTCCCCTCTGGCGGGCCGCCAAAATCTTCTCCACCTCCATTTCTTCACTTCCCTCAACCTGGACAGTAGGATGTGGAGCCGTCTCGTAACCCTGGAAGAAGGTGTTGGGGTCACTATAGGCACATAGCAAGGAGATGTGAAACACCAAATGGATGCTATAGTGAGCTGCAGCTCCAGCTTATATGACATAACCGACCACTTCTCATGAATATGGAAAGGACCCACACATCGCAACTTCAGCTTGGGACTCCCAAATGCCATCAGCTGCAGGTCAACAGAAGACACTCCATCTAAGGAGTGTATCAGTGACAAAGGTTCGGCTATGTCTTCAGGTACTTCAGGGCATAGTGATCCGTGAAGACCATACAGTGTCGCGACTCGAGGTAGCACCTCTAGTTCTTGAACACATGGATCACCACCAACATCTCCTTCTCATGCATTGTTTAGTTCAGCTCCATACCTTGCAACTTGCACGATGCGTACGCAATCAACTGCATCCTCATCCCATGATCCTGCATAAGTACTGCCCCAATGGCATAGCCGCTTGCATCCGTTGCCATGACGTACTCCTTGGTTGAATCCAGATGCACCAGGACCGGAGTGTCACACATTGCAGCCTTGAGCTCCTGAAAGCTCTTCTGCTCTACATACCCCCGGATGAATTTACAGTAGTAGTTGACAAACCCCAGGAAGACTTGGATGTCACATACACACTTAGGTGTTGGCCACAGCTTCACTTCTTCCATTTTCTTTGGGTCCATATGGAGACCCTTGCCGCTCACAATGTGCCCAAGGAACTCCACCTCTCGCTTCTTGAACTTGCACTTGGACAGCTTTGCAAACAGCTTCTCTTGCCAAAGAATGTCCAGAACGTGTCAAAGCTGTTTTTAATGCTCTCCCAGAGTTTACGAGTAAATGAGGATGTCGTCAAGCAACACCACCATGAACTGGTCCAAGTAAGGGTAGAAGATCCTGTTCATGAGGCTCATGAACATTACATGAGCTTTGATCAACCAAAACGGTATCACGAGGTACTCGAAATGGCCGTATTGCATGGGAAACACCATCTTCTCCGCATCCTACTCCGCAATCCAGTTCTGATGGTACCCCGAGCTCAAGTCAATCCTATTGAAGTATTTCGCTCCCCTGAGCTGATGAAACAGCTCCTTGACCCTTGGCAACGAGTACCGGTTCTTGATCATTACGTTGTTCAGTGCACGATAGTGCACGCACATGCACAGCTCCCTCGTCTTCTTCTTCACAAAGAGGACAGGTGCAGCGTAGGGCGACACCGACGGTTTGTGAATCCCTGCTCCGTGAGCTGCTCCAACTGTCTTTAGCTCACCCAAATCATTATCTTTCATGCAATCAGCAACTCGCACCATTGGAGTTGCTCTCAGAATCAGCTCATTTCTATGGTCGATTTCCCGCTCTGGTTGTAATCCCTTTGGCAGCTTAGCAGGAAACATGTCTAACCTCCCTCACTCCCTTGATGCCTTTTGACAGCTCGGTTGCTGATGCTTTCTACTGCTCTCCCTGTTGTTGCCTTGCCTCTACTGCCAACACTTCCACCTCTTCACCTGCTACCTTGTGCCACACCCACACAAGGTACATTTGATCCCCCTTCTGCTGACAATGCTTGAGCTTCACGTAACTCAGCTATGGCAACTTGCCTGCCTTCTCCTCAGCCCAGAATTGCAAAACAATTTTCTCCATGCATTTCTCACTTTCACTTGGCTGCGCACCCAATCCACAGGAAGATTCCACCGGTGCACCCAGACTCATTGGCAGATAAGAGCATTGCTGGATTGCGGCGCGTTGACGTTTATCGGCGTACTCTGCCTTACGCACTTTGAATATTGTAGAATTCCGGCTGTGCTTCTGCCCAATGCGTGGCTCCTGCACTTATACTAGTTGTAAGTGTGTGTGTTATCTCGACATTTAGCCTTGGTGTGTGGAGAGCAGAGTTGTAGCGGAAAGATAGACTTGGAGATGTCTAAAAGCCAGAGCTGGAAAAAGAGGATAATTACAATGAACAGAGTACAAGGTATTTATATATTACGGCCGGCCAGCCTAGGCCTCAGCCTATTGCTTTCCTAGCTTGATTCAACAAGCCACTTGCACCTGTACTCCATGCCGTACTTGCACCTGAACGCGGTGCCCTACTTGCAACTAGTGCCTTATGCAAGAAGTCCGCGGCCGTCGATCATCTTGATCGACTGTCCATCCTGTTTCTCGGCGAGCCACCTTGTTGCTCCCGTATGCCTCTTGACGATGGGTGTGGTCACTGTGTTGGAAACGCCACCGGTGGTACTATGACCGTCGCACGGTCGCAATCACCGTTTCAGGCTCTCCCGTTGACCGCGCTCAATGTCGGGAGCTCCTGCCGGAGAGAACCCCTCGGTGGATGGCATGTCCTACAGGCTATTGGCAGAGGGGCGACAGCCACCCTTGTGTGGCATGTTCGGAACGCCGCATGGGGGTTTGCGTGAAACAGCCCCCTAACGCCGGCATGATTTCCACGCCGGCGCTTGCATCTGCACTCGCTCCTCCTCCTTATCCTCGCATTGGCGGTTGAGCAGAGGTTAGCTCGACCGCGACCTAGATTTCCAAAAAGTGGGAAAAGGCCTACATGCCCCCAGAACTCGGACAAGGCTTGGAGTGTGCCAGAAAAAGGTAGGCACCTCATTACAATTATGTCTCAATGTTTGCATATGAGTTCATTCAGTAGAAGTGTGAGAGCATTTGTTTGTAAGGAGCATGAAGGTTTTGAACTTCGTTTCTCAAGTGTCCTTAAACTTGGTTGTCATCATGCGTGGGATAAAGTGGTTCAAATTGATGAAGTCATAGTCCACATTTGGACATGCGATATGAATATAGAGCAGTTTGGCTGACAAAAGCTTGTAAAAAAAGCATACGATAGTGAAGATAGAAATGTAATAGTTTTTTGGCAAATTCATGTTTTCCGATATTTTGGGCGTTCAAAGTGGGTTGAAACTTGATATGTTGGATCTAAGCAAATGGATTTTGCACCATAATATAAAAATATGGACTTTTCTGAGGAAAGTGAAGCGCTAGACGCTATTGTGTCAGCAGGTCCTCCATAAGGACCTTTTGGAATTCGTTTTCCTAACACAACGGATGCCAGCCTTGGGTAGGAGTTTCTGCGAGGCAATTTGACAGCGTTGTGAATTATTAAAGTAATTTATAACTCCAGAAAGCTATGTTGGCGGTTTGCTGAAGATTCTTGAGAGCGCCTTNACACCCTCGGTAGATGTGGAGATTCCTAACTTATGGGTTGCGTTTAGTTCATGTCACAAGCGGCCTTGTAAATAAAGGAATGATTTCCAGAAAAGATTGTATCCCGCATTATTTTAGTTTCAAAGATCTTGGCTTGCGCTGGAACCTGTAGGAAAGATCTTTCATCCAAGAATACAGGCAGGTGCTCACCTTGGACAACTTTTGAAGACAACAAACTGGACGTCCCGCCATGAGGGATCATTTAGATAGATATAGATACATATATAGATATAGATAAAGATATAGATATAGATATAGATAAAGATATAGATATAGATAAAGATATTGACATAGATCTAGATACAAATATACATATAGATATAGACATAGATATAGATATAGATGTAGATATAGACATGGATATAGAGATAGATATAGATATAGATATAGATAAAGATATAGATATAGATATAGATATAGATATAGATATAGATAAAGATATAGATATAGATATAGATATAGATATCGATAT
>SZWC01029656.1:1599-18031 GCA_023375785.1 Penium margaritaceum | reverse complement strand
CCCCCCAACATCCCAAGTGTATTGGACAGGTGTATCGGAGAGTGTATTGCAAGTCCACACACAATTGTACACAAGTACATCAATACACTTGTGTATCAATTCGCCCCCCCTCCAGATACACTACATGATACACTCCCGCAATACACTTTGACTTCAGGGGGGGGGGTCGAAAAGACCCTCCTCCCCTCCAAAAGTAGAAAGTGTATGTTGTGAGTGCTTTGGAAGGTGTATCTGGTAGACATCAGAAAAAACACACTTGTATATTTATCATAGAGTTGTTCCGAGCTGATCGGATTCGTCAATCATTGTACATCGACGGTTCGTGGAGAATCTAAAACTGTTTGACACAAACACAAACAACTCCCATACTGCTCGCAGACTGCTCTATTGCCTTGTCGCAAACAAAGTAACAACTCTCCGATAGGAGGTCCTCCCCCCCTCCCCAATCCTCGCAAGTGTATTGAGGGAGTGTATCTCACAGTTTATCGTGCGAACATACAAAAATGGACATAAGTGTATCAGTGATTAAGTCAGTGTAAATTGTCGTCCAAATTTAACACTCCCCAACCACTTCAAACGATACCGGGGGGGGGGGGGGGGGGGGGGGGGGGGGGGCTCAAGCGAAGACAAAAGGACATGACGTGCGACTTTGTGACCAGCCGAGTGGGTGATCGGGACACCACATAAGCATGAAATCGGCTCACTCAGAATTAAGGACAAATCAATGTCAGCGATTTGATACACAATAGCATGAAGTTTTCAAAACAAAGTAGGTAACAATGTGAATTCAGAAACATCGAAGTGATTTCTAAAGAATACACAGTTAGACGACTAAATTCAGGGCAACGTTTTTTTTTTAGGAAAGTCCAGTGAAAGCCTCGTGGTCATGTTCATTAAACTAACTGTGAACGTGATTCCAAGAAGCAATTTCTAAGAAACATTGTTGATTGTCTAGAGGTACTTCCTAGAATGATCCTTACCATGTGTTATAGTCATGTACACAGTTTATGAAGTGTGTGGATTTGGGGTGATTGGGCATAAATTCCACGAGTGAAACTTCTCTTTTATGAGCTTTGCCAATGCATTCGTCTTGACCTGGTGTATTGTATGGTAGGCAGGGTACTCTCCCGTGCGCACTACCACAATCTGCCTCAGTCCCTTGGATAATGTACATTGCTCTTTTTCCACGGTGGGGTCGATATGCCATAGTCCTCATGCGACCTTCCTTGACGGTTCTACCTTGGTCTTTGCTCCATTACACTTGTGGCCTTCCTTGAAGTAGATGACGGTGATATTTCCCATTTTCTTCTGCCAGCACATCAACTTCCAAAAGCATCCTGCCTGCCTCCACTGAACGCACTTCACCTCCAAACGGGTCGGCTCGCTTCTGTTGAAGCTCACACCCATGTGCGCAGAGACGACGTATTCCTGCACTGCCTCCTGATAGGCCTCCATGTTCCTGAAGGCGTCACCACCAGGGAAGTTGACGGACCTGTCCTTCGTGGGACAATTTTGGGGATTAGTTCCCTTCTGCTGCTCCACGATGTTTTAGGAGTCTGGTGGTGGAAGGGTCCCCTCGTTATCCGATGATCCTTCAAACAAAATCAACATTGCACTTTAGCAAGTTCAAACAAGAACCACAACATGGTACAATACCATGCAAACCGGCAGACAGAGATTGCATTTGCACAGAGTAGCAGGTCCAAGCCAATCACCACAGACACCATGGCATTTTTCAATGTAGTTACACACCCATAGTAGGAGGGTGGTATGGCCTGAATTGATTACCCCCATTAAGCGTCATGAGGCAGTGATCTGTTTACTTATGAGAGTGTAGTGTAAGGCACTCTGAATTGGTCTACCCCTGGGAGAATCACTCCCAGGATTCCTCCTCCAAGTCAGATTACTTGACCGTTGCATTTGGCAGGACGGAGAAGCAAAAGAGAGGGGGGTCCATTGAGCCCCACAGGATATGGCATGCACCTTAACATCCATTGTGCCCTCCTTCACCTCGAGACACTTACCAGAGTTAAAAACGAGAATGAGTGCCATGGTGTACGGAGGCACTGTGAGGAGGAGGAGATTGAAATTGCATCCACATGTTTGCCATGAGGTGCGAATGGAAGAACCCAAGATGAATCACACGTGATGGAGTGGGCCAATGAGGTCATGGAAAATTGATAGCCAAACCATGACATACAGACATGGTTAACTGCGGAAGCATGTCCCTTCGGACGACTACGACCGCATGCATCGGAAACATGGAAACAATGACAAAACGTTGGTACATGGTCAGTCTCATCCAAGTCTTTGGCCGGCTGAAGGCTGTCAAATACATGTTGCAGAGATGCCAGGTGGAAAAAATAACACCCAATATCTGTTTGATGGACACGCGTTGCAGGTGAAAAAGTAACATACCGTTGGCCTCGCTTTGTTGCACACCCCTTTGGCTATCAAGAGACGTGAAATCTTGACCATGCTCATGCATGCCTTGGATTATCAACACACTATCGACCGGATGCCATCATTTTATAGAGATTAGGCCGGATATCGACAAAAAAAACCCTCACTTTGTGAACCAGATTTCAACGGCTCTATTTGTGACATTTACGTTCAACACGGGGACTTAGGGTCTTGGACATGGCAATATTGGCGAAAACATTGCACTTGTTGTGTTCAATTTGACGTCACATTCCACGCAAACAATAAGGAAAAGAAAACGACAAGGAAGTCACAGAATCCTGATAAGTGAACACTAATGTACCCAATTTTCCAAAACCATGTCCATAGTACCAGAACGCTTTTAGGATTTGTCAAAAGTGGGCACCACAATCACAGTTAGTCATGATTTGTGTTTTATGGACAAGGTGGGAAGCCATGAAAACCAGATGGTAATCCGTGTAATTGATAAGAGGAGTGGGTAATTGGATAAGCCAATGTTGAATAATGGATGAAAGGGAATTCAACCATTAAAATCATCGAATCGTCCCAATTCCTTAAGCATTCTTCTATAACTTTTGATGCATCCCCACCATACACGAGTCCCTAAAAAGTTGTGAGTGGGAGATTCTGTCATCATATTCATGGCCCACTGTGCGATAACCAAAGGATGTTTATGCTGATAAGTGGAGGGTGTTTTGGCCACCTACATGACCTCCTGTGTTTGCTTCTCAATTGTTCTGACTACTTCCACCACATTCAGGAATCTTTTATAGAAGTTTTGCGAAGCATATTGATGTTTTGATTTTCTTCGGTCAACTTCTCGATGGTGCCCGACTTTCATAAAACCGCGCGTTGATATTCAAGAAGCCCTCCAACTTCTGGGTGGAGCTTCTCAAAGTAGCCACTCACAGTCCGACCTCGCACACGGTGCTCAACTCGGGTGCCTAGAACCCAACATATGCCTCATTCTGATTCTCGTCATTCTATGTATGAGCTTTACTCACTCAACAATTTTTACCAACGTACAACTAGTGCTTAGCACAAGTTATCCATTTATTCCCAATCCTTGAATCATCTTTTGTCCCACACCTCATCCATGTGAACCACCCCTTGGCAAAACACTTGGTATTAGAGCATGGTGGTACTAGAGGGACAACCGGCACATTAACTACAAGGGGACAACATCGCACAAGTCTTCAACGCATCTCCACCATTCAGAAGATCGTAGACCTTACAACAACAACAGTGAATAGAGCAAGTGCAACTGGCAACCAGCAATAGTCCTCGGAAATCACTCCAACAATGGAGGATCAGTAGCACGCAAACACCGA
This sequence comes from Penium margaritaceum, assembly GCA_023375785.1. Taxonomy (NCBI): domain Eukaryota; kingdom Viridiplantae; phylum Streptophyta; class Zygnematophyceae; order Desmidiales; family Peniaceae; genus Penium; species Penium margaritaceum. Next base: position 14,258 of record SZWC01029656.1, on the reverse strand, counting down.
CGCTCTCCAGGCGAACCGGATAAGAGCGTCAACATTTATGGAAAATGGGGCAACACCGACAAACCTGATGACCAACCCGGTAACGGACCCCTCGGGCTCAGCAAACCCTTTGCCTCCGCCGCTGCCCGTCGCGTCGACACTTAGCACAATGGGAAGCACCGGCCGACAAGCACAAATTAGTGAAAACATGTACCAGAAGCTGTTTGGACTGAAAAGCCTCAACACCCATCGGCACCAACAACTCAATGCGACAATGGAGGAGCTTTTGAATTCCGTACATGTGAAGAGGTAATCGCTGTGAGAAATCTTCAAGTCTTTAGTGAAATCCAGAGTTGACCGGCACTCTTCAAGTCGTTCGATCCCGCGAACTCTAAGGGACCGACGATCAAGTTGTAGCTGATGAGCCTTGAGATACACTTCACCGCTGCTGGGGTTGAAAACTTGAAAAAAGTATGTTGACCTCGTGGCCTCGCTTTTGCGTGCACGCGTTTAAGTTGCTGGTCCAAACGCAATCCAACAGCACTAGGAGACCGGCCGAGCCTGATCAATGGCTCACATGACCTCTCTCACATCATCAACCACAGGCATACTACTTCTCGAGTAGATTAATCCGACATGAGACTACTATCTCACGCAATCGGAGACATGGAGCGACTTCGTGCACGCTATCCTCACTCACTTTGGGAAGCTAAACAAGAAGTCTGACAAACGGCATAGGCTCTTATGCCTACGTCTGTAGTCCATCATGGCAGAGAGTATATGGCGTTTCCACACAATCATCACTGGCAGTGACTTGGCCCCAACCAAACTGTGTTTCTACTACAACAATGGCTTCAAGCAAAAGATTTGGCGAGAAATTGCAGTTTTTGGCATTCAAGAAAACCTTCTGCAAAGGATCAAAGCAGCAGATTACATCAACCGTACCAACTACAATACTCGGATGCAGGAATCCAACGTCTAGCGACTCCAAAACCAGAATTCTTATTTTGGCGGAGGAAATTCACAGCCGGCAGAAGCCTCGTCTCTGATGGGGATTGAAGCCGTTGATCAAGGCAATCAATGGCTTTACTATACAAGAGGGAAGCTGGGATACATCTCGTGTAACTGTTGGAAATGGCATCAACAGACCCCCTCCAAACCCCTCCGACTACATATCAAAGACGTGCATGAGGTATCAGTCTTGGGAACTTTCTCGATGAGCGACCATAAGATTATCCGCGGACAAGAATTCCTGTACTGGCACAATTTGCAAGTGGACTAGAGCAGCGGATCGGTCTGTGTTAGTATGGCTGGCAGAAAACAACAACCGACTCTGGTCGAGCAATACATGATGCAATGACGGTTACGGGAAGTAGCGGAGGTGGAAGCAGTAGAGGAAGTTACGGCAGCCAGAGTTATCAACAAATACAAAAAGAGATACCTTAGATATGGAGCTCAAGTGTAGCTAGTCCACATAGAGGCAGGAGAGGTAGAAGAAATTACGGTTGTCGAGGTGACAACATTGGCCTCGACACTTGAAATATTTGCAACCATACCAAAGGATTCTGTAGCACACGTGAAGTACTTTGAAGGAGATTTTTTTTATGAACTGGCTGGAGAGTTACCTTCGTAGCGGAACATGGACTATCAAATAGAATTGACGCCGGACAGCAGAATAAAGGTGAATGGAACGTATTGGATGATCCACCATGAGCTAAACGAACTCAAAAAGCAGTTGGATGAGATGCTTGGTCAGGGATTATGAAGCGGGCTACCGATGGACATTGCAGCAATGACGTGTTCAGAGCTGGCGATCAAGTCCTCCTCAGCTTGGCTAGTATCAACCTCAGAGAACAGGACTTCGTGAAACTCTTGATGGTTGGGCCTGTTTGAGATGGAGCGAATGCAAACCCCATTTTTCATTCAACTTCATCGCATTGATAGCATGGCGATCCATCCTCTCTTCCATATTATGAAGCTCAAGCACTATGGGGACCCCAGTCACAACCTCCCCGGTAGAGACGTCGCAACTCCACCTCTTGTACAAGTGGACGAAGATGCGAAGTACGTGGTTGAAGATATCATCCGGACATGGACGCCTCGGAAGAACGATCACTTATGTGGTCAAGTGGCACTGCTATGACGCCGCGCACAACAGTTGGGAATCCTATGACAACCTCGGGACGTTGATCGTCTGATCGATGACTACTTTTGCGGCCACCGGCAAATGCCTGCCAGCACGTCGGGACGTCGCGGCTGAAAGAGGGAGATGTGTTACGTCCTTGACGTACACAAGTCCCTAAAACTCGCAAGTGGGCATTTCTGTTCTTGCATTCCTTGCCCACCGCTCGGTGACTTCAAGATGGCTGCGCTGTTCGGCCGAGGGCATTTTAACCAACTGCCTGGACCTCTTGTGTTCCGCTCAAATTGCTTCTCACACTTTCGACCACTTTCCAGAAAGGTCAAAAGAAGTGTCACAAACCATATGGATGTTTCCATATTACTCGGTTGACTTCTCGAAGATGCTTAAATTTCATAAAGAAGAGTCACGATATTCTTGAAGCCCCCTGACTTTTCGGTGGAGCTTCTAGAATCTACCACTCACGGCGCGACCTCGCACACATTGCTTGGCTCGAATGCCAATGACCCAAATCATATCTCATTCTCATTCTCCGCATTGTAGAAATGCACTAGATACACTCGACACTTGTCATTGTACACTTATAACTTATACCAAGTACCCATTTTCCCCAAGGACACACTCCAAAAAATACCCATCGTTCCGGTTGATGGATCAGCACCGTCCGTAGTCGAAAAAGAACATGACAGTGATGTCCATGCTTTTTGTTTTTTCGAGCGAAAACGGGCATGACTGTCATAAACTTCATGTATTTAACATGTTCGACATGGATTTTGACTTGGAGGGCGAAGTCGAACTTCGCCCGTCATCGCGAGCTCGCAAGAAGGGTTTCGTGGCAAAACCTCACTGCGAATTCGCGATGACCCTGCTAAACCTCCTTTTTTTGTTGTTTTGTGTGTTGTACATGGATTACGGTGACCCCTCGGCTCATGTCCATTCACGTGCAGATCCCTGACGTGGCCCCGGTGGCAGATGATTGGCGGCCAAACGGGCGCCGAGAAGACATCCTTTGTAGTTATATTCATGCTATGGGACTACACATAGGCGTACACCCTATCAGGTTATGGCTCTTGTCGACGCTGCCATTTTCGTTCAGACGACTCGTTGTCTTGACATGTCTGCAGGGTATTATGCCCAAAACTGTGTTTCGGCCACTGTTTTGTCCTGCTAGAAATTGTGCGCCTGTGTGCTCCCCGTGTATGTGCATCCACTAGGTCTGAGATACCATTTAGGCTGACTAGGCCTCAGTTGTTAACTCTCTCTACACATTTGCTTGCAGCTAGACGCGTTGATGCGTTGTCCTAGTCAAACCCTTGCAGTTGATTTCTGCCCTACTGCTTAGCACCTGCTTGCATGCATTCTGTCATGGTATCACTGTAGTGAGACCCCTCTTGTTAAGGTGCATTACACAGATGCAACACCGGTAGCAACAGTGAGAGTCAGTGCCGCCGCCGCATTCTGGGACCCTTCGCAGCCAACGTTAAAAGCAGCGATGTCACCATACACTCGCCACCACCATAGCCAGAGGATCTGCGGTAGTGAGCGAGCGACAACAGCCATGCTGAGCGGCAGCGACAGCACCGGGTGGCAGCAGCAGCCGTGTCTGGCTGCCCAAAAAAATTGGAAAGGAGAAGCAGCTGGCAGAGGCAGCTTGCAGCGGCGGCTGCGAACAACGGTAGCATGCAGCGGTGAAAGCAGCTTGTAGCAACAACGGCATCAGCAGCCGCAAGCAGCAGCTATAGCGAGAACAGTGTAGCAGTGGCATTGAAGCTGTTGTAGCGACACCAGCACCAGTAGCGGCTGCGGCAGTAGCGGCTATGGCAACAAGAGTCGCAGCAGCAATGGTGTCGCAGCGGCTGCAAGTAGTTGCAGCACTGGTGAAAAACAGTTGTAGTAGTCGCGATAGCCAACACAGGAGCCATAGAAGCCACAGTAGTAGTTGCTGCAGCAATCGTAGCAGCACTAGCTATAGTAGCTGCTGCTGTCGGTGCGAGGGACCCGTCCGGGGGGGGGGGTCCTGTTGGTCGGGTGTGTCGTGCTGACAAAGGGCACGGCAGGGAGCTCGCCGAGCGCCGGCGCACGAGCCGGCGCATGCCAGCCAAACATCGGCTCCTCGTTGGCCTCCGGCCAGCTGTGCGCGAGGGGGAGGAGCGAGCCTCTCCCTCCCCTCTGCTTGCCTCATGGGTCGAGCCAGACAACAAAAAAAAAGGGACAAGGGGAGTCCACAAGTGAGGCCCTCGAGAAGAACCCCGAGTGGAGGTACCCCACTAGCACCGGTGATAAAAAGGGTCGTCATGCCAAAACAAGCTGCCGGCAGCACCGCCACCGATGTAGTTGCTGAGGGAAGCTTGTTAGCGGCCAACGTCGGCCGCCGCCAGCATCACCACAACGATAGGAGCAGTAGCAGCAGTAGCAATAGCAACAACCACATCCACAGCAACAGTAGCAGCAGTAGCAGTAGCTGTCGCAGCAGCAGTAGGAGTGGCCACCCTGTCCGACGACCTTGTCGTGCCAGGTGCGTGCGCAGACAGACCTGCAGGCATAGAGCCGCCAGGCTTTGACAAGGCAGGTCGCTGAGCTGCAAGACCTGGTCAGGGGTTTACTGCCCTAGCAGGAGCATCAGCCCGTAGACCTGAGGGAGGAGCACCTTGCTCATGGCGGCAATGCTGAGGAAGTAGTCGAGACTCTCTCCTACTCTGGAGATGAGGACAAGGAGGAATTGCTTCGTGTACGCCCCCTGCGCCTTCAGGCACGTCGCAGAGTGCTTGAGGCAAATGTCACCCTCCAAGGCACGAGCTCCAGCACCGACCTCAACCTGGGCTCAGGTCATCGCCCTCTGAGCTTTGAGGAGCTGGCTTTGCAGGCTCATGTGGGCAAAGGGGCTGCCTCTTCGGCGCCGGGCCCCGAAGTGGCTTTGGCCGTCGCCCTGCCGACAGTCAGGCCACCCAAGTGGTTTGAGCCGGACCCACCCGTCTTCCGGGTGAGTCCGACTGGGAACGACTACAAATCTTTGGAGTCGCGTTTCCGCACATGGGCCATGAGCGAAGGGGTCCTTGCCTACTACTCCACCCTCTACCAGGCGTCTGACCCCACCCAAACACAGATGGCTGTCTGTGCCTCCTCCGGTCTGATGAAGGCCGCTCCTCACTACACCAAGGACTTCAGCCGCTTCCTTGGTGACCCACTGACCGGCTCGGGAGCCGACCCTTACGCGACGTGGGCTCTGGCCGTCACCCTCTTCAAGGGTGCCACCTTGGCCCTGACATCCGAGTGCCTCACCAAGTTCAACTCCCTCTTCCAGACATCTAAGGAGTCCACATCTGACTATTGGCATCGGGTGATCCAGCTGCATGAGGAGCTGGGAGATGATGCCCCTGCGTAGTACCCAGCTCTCCACATCATTCTCTATGGCATCCACCCCAACTATGCACGCATCTTCAGCAACTTCGACCAGACTCTGCTACGCAACATGGGGAGTGACGGGACACTGCTATGCTGGGTTACTCTCCACTTCTTGGAGGTCGCCGGCATGGACGCAGCGAACCGCGCCCGCCGCATCAGCGCTTTAGCTGTAGTTGCCGTCGCGTCCTCCTCCCCGCCACCTGAAGCGATAGCGGCACCAGCTCAGGGGAAAAGGGGCCCCAGATTTTCTGCCAGTGGCAATAGCAGCGGTGCGGCCAACAGTAGCACTAGCACGATCAGCGTCAACTACAGGAACTACGGTGTCAGTAGTGGTATGATTGGAGGCAACAGCAGCCCAGGGAGCACTGGGGGTCGCCGTCTTGTGTGCTTCAACTGTGGTGGTGATCACCACTACCCCGACCACACTCGCCTGATGGGCCGCTTGTTGGACTGGGCCAAAATCACGCAAGGACTGCAAAAGGTGCATGAGGCGCCCTTGCGCTAGACGTCCGGCGTGATAGCCCGCTTGGCCACCACGACTACAGCCGTCCCAGAGAAGCCCACAGCCGCAGTAACCACTCCTGCCGACCCTCGCGACCAGGCACTTGCCGACCGGGGCAGGACGACCGACGAGCTGCACCAGCTCCTCCCCTTGTGCTCATCTCAGAGACATGCGAGTGGGTTGACTATGCCGGGGGTTCCTATAGCATGTGGAGTGTTTTTCCTCTTGTGTAATGATGCCTGTGGTGGTCCCCTTGTACAGTTGTGTGCGCATGACGGTCCTGATGATGTGTCTTGGTTGCATGCATCCCATGTACGCTCCGCCACTCACCTTGTTGCGTCGCCCGCTGAGCGCCCTGCTGTTGCGCCTTGTTCCATCGCCGAATGCCATGTTGCCCCATGTATGCGCATCACGGATGCAACCTGGGTCATTGACTCTGGTGCCACCCATCACATGGCGTGCGATTGTGATGCCTTAGTCGTCCTGCATCCCGTTGGTGTCGTTCGCTCTGTCCGCACTGCAGCTGGCCATAAGGTCCCTGTTTAGGGTGTTAGGGTTCTATAGTTCACAAGGCCAGCTGGTCCCGTATACATCTCCTATGTTCTCTTTGTCCCTGATTTTGAAGTCAGCCTGCACTCTGTTCGTGCTTGCACCAAGATGGGCATGGGTGTCATGCACACAAGTGTCGATGCTTGTATCTTTATGCGCAACACCCAGGAGACCATCCTTAGTGGGATGATCGTCGATGATCTCTACCACATCTTTGGGTCGCCTGCCAGTGCTCCCCCTTACCTCTTTCTCCCACTACGCATGTCTTCATCGCTAGTGGTCTATCCCCTGAGCACCACCACCTCCTGCATCAACGCCTCTGTTGTGTGTACCTTGGGGCTGTCAACAGGCTTATTCGCACTCGGCCTGCTCTTGGTCTTGATGCGACGTCATGCAAGGTGCCGCCCACGACCAACTACCTATCCTATGCTGAAGGCAAAATGCATCGCTCCACCTACCCTGAGTCAGTCTCCAGGGCTCGTCAGTCTCTGGAGCTCGTTTACTCCGAACTCATGGGCCCGCTCCCTATTGAGTTTCATGAGGACTGAGGTCGTTACGTCTTGATGCTGACTGATGACTTCACGCGCATGCGCTCGGTTTACTGTCTACGTCAGAAGAGCGATACTGCCATTACTGTCCGCATCTGGCTGGTCATGGCTGAACGCCAAGCCGGCCACGAGCTTCAGACCTTCCACTCTCACCGCGGCGGCGAGTTCTTTACGACATGGCGTGCAACTTCACCGAGTTGGGTGTTTTCCACCTCTCCGCTCCCGCCAACCCCCAGCAGAACGGTGTCTTGGAGCGCTGGAACCGCACCATGGAGGATACGGTCTGTGCCATGTCACCGACAGCGCCATGCCTGAGGCCTTTGCCTTGGAGGGCATGGCGTACATGACCTGGGTCTGGAACCTCATTCCTCACGGCCCCCTCTCAGGCCACCTCACACCCTATGAGCTCTAGTATGGCCATCGTGCCGATCTCCCCCTTGCTCGTGTTTGTGGCTCCCTCGCCTACGTCTGGTTCACCCCGGAGCAGCAAGAAAACAAGCTCTCTTCGCGGGGCAGCATCTGTGCCTTCGTCGGCGTGGCCCTATGGTCGAAAGCCTGGCGGTTCTTGGACCCTGATCGGCCCCGCATCATGGAGTCGCGTGGCGCTGTTTTTTTAGCATCTCACCTTCCGCGATCTTGCCCGCATCCACGCTCTCCTTGCTGCTCATGCCCCTGGGTGTGCCGGGGCTCGTCGTGAGGGGGAGGTCCCTATCGCTGTTGGCTCGGTGCCCCTGGCCAATACGGTTACTCCATCGCAAACACCCTAGGGGTTGTCCTCGCTTGCGGATTGCACTACCGCCCCTGCCTGTGCGCCCCTGCCTACGTCTAAGTCTGCGTCTAGGCCTACGTCTGAGTCCACGTCTTAGCCCGCACCTGAACCTGCATCTGCATCTATGTCGGCGGCTGGCTCTGAGCCATCCCTGTCCCTGGCCCGACCCAATCCTACATCCGCGTCCGCATTGTGCTCTGAGCCGTCCCTGTCGCCGGCCCTGCCCACTCCTATGTCTGCATCCATGTCTGGCTTTGAGCCGTCACAGTCCCCGGCAGCTGATGCGTCCGCGTCCGGCACGGAGTCGTCCCCGAGCCACTGCGATCGCACCATCCTCTACTGGTGTGCCTGTTGTGTAGCTCACTCCTGTATCTGAGTCAGCGGTGGCCCCTGCTCCTGAACCATTGGACCCCTATACACAGGCACCCAGCGGGCACCTCCGCCCTGCTCCGACTGTCGACAAGAGTCTCCAGGGTAGGCGCCTGGCTCCTCGCCCCACGTCGCCGGCTACCAGCATTGACGCAAGAAGGCGGCTCTGACCTCGCCCCACGCGCAGCGTTGCCAGCGGTGACCTAGGCATGAAGGCCATCGGCGTGAGTACTCGCAGCCTCACGTAGGTATACCCTGGTTGTGCCAAGGGCATCACACTGCATGCCCAGGAGCACGATTTTTCCCGTTATGCTGCTGAGTCCATGGTCACGATCGACTCTTCCTCTAAAGCGTATGCCCTAGTCACGAGCAGTGCACCACCGTCGTCCCCTGATCCCACCACTCTGCCTAAGGCCCTGTCAGCCCCCAATGCTGAGCAGTGATGAGCTGCCTGCTAGGCTAAGCTTGATGTCATCCGTGAGCACACTGTCTTTCAGTTGGTGGACTTGCCAAAGAACGACAAGGCCATGAAGGCCAAGTGGGTTCTCCGCAAGAAGCTCAAACTAGACAACACGGTGAAACACTACAAAGCCCGCCTGACGACAAAGGACTTCTCCTAGGTCCCTGGTGTTGACTACACCGAGACCTTTGCTCCTGTTGGGAGGATGATGGTGACATTGACGCTGCTGAGCCATGTGGCTCAGCACGACTGGGAGCTTCACCAGATGGATGTCAACAACGTGTTTCTGAATGGGGACCTTGAGGAGGAGATCAACATTGTCCAGCCACCCGACTTTGAGGATGGCATCGGTTGCGTGTACCAACTACAGAAGGCCTTACACAGCTTGAAGCAGTCACCTCGTTGTTGGAACCTAGAGATCACCAGCACGCTGAGGTGCGCCAGGTACGTTCAGAGTGACGCTGACCCATCCCGATTCCTCTCACAGTCCCCAGTACCGCTCGCTGCCATCCTCATCTAAGTGGACGATCTTCTGATCGCCTTGCCCGACCTCGAAGCAGTGAACGCCGCCAAGGCCATTCTCTCCTTGGCCTACAAGATGAAGGACCTCGGTGAGGCCTCTGTCTTTTTCGGAATGGAGTTTGTGCGCGATCGAGTCCGCCGAACGCTCCGCGTCCATCAGGCACGTTACACAGAGGCTATGGGGCTTTGCTGATCTCCTCACTATCGTCCGCACTGCCTCCACGTCCATGACTCGTGAAGGGTAGGCCGCCATGACGGTGGACGACCCAGCTGACCTGAGGGAGCCAGTCGACGTGACCCTGTACCTGCGATTCATCGGCTCGGTCATGTACTTGGCCACCACGACACGGCCCAACATTGCCTTCATTGTCAACCTACTCACCTAGTTCTTGCAGGCTCCACGCCAGCAAACACTGGAGGTAGCCGTCCGGTGTATGCGTTACAACCTGTCCACCACACGCTTTGGTTTGTGCTTCCACGAACAGGTGTCAGTCGTGCTCGACGTGTACACAGACAGTGACTGGTCGTGGAGTCCAGATGGCAAGAGCCGCACCGGTTATCTCTTCCTAATTGGGTGCACTGCTGTGTTCTGTTGTAGTGGGAAGCGGGGCTCCATTGCACGCAGCACTACGGAGGCAGAGTATGTTGCTCTGGGCGCCGGAGCAGCTGAGTACGTCTGGCTTGTCCGTCTGTTGCATGAACTGTGTCAGTCCTTTCCCCGAGTGGTGCTTCAGTGTGACAACATGAGCGCGGAGGCAATTGCCAAGAACTGAGGTGTGTTTCATGCACGCACGAAGCACATCAACGTCGAGCTTCATATCGTGCGTGACCTCGTTGATCATGGTGAGATCCGTGTCATCCACGTCGGCACTCACATGCAACGCGCTGATTTTCTGACCAAGGCTCTGGATCGTTCGACGTTTTATGGGGCCACTCGTTCGGTGGGACTTTGCCCCATTCTTGTTGCAGGTTGACCCCTCATGTGCCATCTTGCTTGTGCTATGCCTCTTGCCTACAGCTTTCGTGTGTATCTTGCCTTGTCCAGCGTTAGTGTCTACATGTGCATGGACGTGTATCGCCCTAAGGTCATGGGGGAGTGTTGTTGTGTGTGTTGTACACGGCTTACGGTGACCCTTCAACTCATGTCCATTCACGTGCAGATCCCTGACGTGGCCACGGTAGCAGAAGACTGGCGACCAGATGGGCACTGAGAAGACATCCTTTGTAGTTAGATTCATGTTGTGGGACTGTAGATAGGCTTGCAGCCTATCAGGTTGTAGCTCTTATCGACGCGACCGTTTTGGTTAAGACGGCTCGTCGTTTTGACATGTCTGCAGGGTATTATGCCCAAGACCATGTTTTTGCCACTGTTTTGTCCTGCTAGAAATTGTGCGCCGGTGTGCGCCCCGTGTGTGTGCATCCACTAGGTCTGAGATACCATTTAGGCTGACTAGGCCTTTGTTATTATCTCTCTCTGCACATTTGCTTGCATCGAGACGCGTTTCTGCGTCGTGCTAGTCAGACCCGTGCAGTTGATTTCTGTCCTAATGCGTAGCACTTTCTTGCATGCATTATGTCACCCGAGGGCGAAGTCAAACTTCGCCCGTCATCGCGAGCTCGCAAGAGGGGTTTCGCGGCGAAACCTCCTTGCAAGTGCATGATGACCCTGCCAAACCCCCCATTTGAACTAGTGGGTTTGTCGACGGTTTTGGGGGGTTTGTGAGATGCGGTGCACGTTGAGATAAGAGAAAGGGAATCTGTCGGGCCTCGCTACCGCCGGGCTCGGCAGATGCCCAGGCGAGTAAAAAAGTAGAACCCAAACCCCTAGTGTAACTAGGAGGTTTTTCGAGGGTTTGGGGGGGTTTGCGAGATGCAGTGCACGCTATGATGGAAGAAAGGGAATCTGTCGGGCCCCACTACCGCGGGGCCTAGCAGATGCCTTGGCAAGTACAAAAACAAAACCCAAACCCCCCTGTGTAACTAGGGGGTTTGCTCAGAGTTCATGCATTCACCTCAGCGGACGTGCAAGTTCTGGAGTTCCCAGTTGCGAACTCCAAAACTTGCAACATGGTGACTTCTGACATCGGTGAGGCTGGTGTCAGAAGCTGCTGACTTCACCCTCAAAGTCGGCGACGTCCGACTTCGAGAGAGAAGTTGAGTTTCGTTTTCCCTTTAACATTTGAAAACATGGGCACCGCTGTCATGTCGTTTTCGACTGTGGACAACGCTGATCTATCGAGCGAAACGATGGGTACAGCTATATTTGGATCCTTTTCCCAAAATCCCAAATTTTATTTTTTTCATGCACCTCATCCCTGTGAACCATCGACGTTCAGCTTGGCGTATCAGGTTGAATGCGGTCCCTTTCCTTTGTACAAATATTGAAAACGGGATATATGGAGGAGAAAAGTTTGGAACAGGGCCTTTTGTTTCCTATGTTCGGCATACAGGGCTTCCGGCGCTGACGACCTCCTCAGATGGTGTACGTGGATGTTTTCCTACCGGCGTTCCTCTCCCCACGCCTGCTCAAGCTGTTGCGAGCGAGCGCTCGTGATTGCCCCTTGCGCAAGAGAATCCGCCACTTGCGATTGCCTCCGCTGCTGCTGCTGCTTCTGCCGCGTCCCAACTGGCCGCAGGGATAACGTTCGAACCATTTGCCAGTGACCCCTCGTGCCCCCGCGCAGCCGCGGTCTGTCGTCTTCGCATTTGGAAGAAGCCCCTGAATCCGGTGCAGCTCGGCAGCCGGTAGCCGCGCCTCTCAATTCCCCCTACCCCCCCCTTCCACTTCCCCTAGGACTGTGCTGGGTCTTTTAACGGTCTCCAGGTGCCGCCTACATCGGCCGAACGATTCGGCTCCCTCGTTCTCCGCCGACAGCTTCTTCACTCTCTTTGAAGGGGTGCGGATTTTCTTCCCTTGTGAGTTTCTTTCTTCTCCTTCCTCGTCTATTTCCGTTCCTTTATCACCCCACTGAAAGCTGTCCAGGCGGTTTCCTTCTTCTTTTTCTTCTCCTTCTTCTTCTTCTTCTTCTTCTTCTTCTTCTCCTTTTTCTTCTTCCTCCTCTTCTGCTTACCATTCTCCTGATTTGTGCGCGGGATCCGATTATGATCCTGAGACGGATCGTCCGTTTTTCGCCTTCCCTTGCACCCTTGCACCTTTGCACGCTTGTGTGGCAGTGTCAGAGGCAGTACAAGTTGCGCAAGATGAAGATGGAGATGACGATGAATGTGAATATGATGATGAAGAGAAAGATGCAGATGCAGATAAAGATGAAGATAAAGTTGACGATGAAGATGAATATGAATATGAATCTGACGATGAAGATGAAGCCACACACGTCAATGGCTGCTTGTGTGTTGTCTTGGCCGCCATGTTGAGCAGCCACTCGCTCGTGCTGTTGTTGCAACGGGGGGGGGGGGGG
>SZWC01029653.1:0-25777 GCA_023375785.1 Penium margaritaceum | reverse complement strand
AAGCTGCCTACTTTGGCGGCGCCATCATCAATGCCGTCGCAGCAGAAGGCGTGCACAGGCTTTTGCGCACCATGCCGTGTCAGAAGTGGTCAGAGCAGCTGCGGGCGCATGGCATGCGCCCCATTGCCGTGACGCCAGTGCTTCAGAGCAAGCTGCTGGAGCTGCTGCAGGCTTACCCGCCTGGGTTTGGGATGGTTGTGGACGGGGATGCCATGCAGCTGACGTGGAAAGGTCGGTCGGTTCTGTTTGCCTCGAGCTGGACTTCTCCTCCAGTGTGAAATATGCATGCACCAGGGGGCATGTGTATCCTTCTTGGCATATGTATCCTCGTTGATGTCCTCGCAATGGATGTGCACACTTGTGTTGAGGTAGCAAACATGGGGAGGTGAGGGATGGTTGAACGTGAAAGTTGCAACTTGAGGCAAAGGGATTCTGATGTAACCTCCAATCGAAACTAGCCACAACTAGATGGCTCGAGATTGGTCCCCCTCAGTACCTCTCTATGCTCGGCGATGGTCATGAGCGTGACCCTGAAGAGGGAATTGCCTCAACCTGCGGACTCCCTTTCAACAAGGGAATGACAGGAAAGTGTGCTGCCAATTGTAAGCGAGGGAGACCTTTGTCCCTCTTAGCACGTCGACTCCTGTTGAAGCGGGTGGAGGAAGGGTGGGTGGTGTGGTGTGGCCTCACTAACAATGTGTGAGTGTCGAAGGGGGTCATCGCAATCATGGTTTTGCATATGTCCTGCCTTCTTTCCACCTGCTACTTGCAATGCCTCGAATGAGGTGGGTGTGTGAAGAAACTCCCTAAGCAACCTTTTGAATGAGAGGGCATGTTGCAGAGACCATGTCATGATGGAAAGGATGGCCGCGGCCTGGTGGGACCTCCTCCATTGACACTCCGTGCAACATGATCTACATAGTCCGACTTTGGTGTGATAGGAGTCGACATTCCCCCTGCTGCAAAAAATGGCACATTTGCAACCTGTGGAGCCAAGGCTGCTGTAGGTGTTAGAACCACGTAAAAACAAAATTTTGTACAACATGATCTCCACTGTCCAACTCTGATGTGGAAGCAGTCTGTGCTCCCTCTGCTACCTCTGTCTCTATCGGTAGGGTTGTCAAGGGAGTCATGTAAGATTTTGTGCGTCTTGTCGTAGGCACGTAAGACCTAAGTCATGTAAGATGAGTTTCGAAACCCCTCCTCTTCTCAACTCGGTTTTTCAAAGCGACCACTCACGACCCGCCGCACGCGCTGCACGACTCGAGCGCCCAACAACTAAGTTGTGCCCGACTATTTTGTCGACATCTCGGACACTTTCTCATCAAAAAAAGTTTACCGCTTAGTAAAAATTATCAAATGCTTTCAGTTTCTATCTGATTCTACGGTTACTGCTACAGCTACTGCAGCTCGCTCCCCTGATGTTGCTACTACCAATCATGCTAGAGCACTTGCTGCTGCGACTACTGTTGTGGCAGCTGTTTCCGAAGGTGCTCCGGCTGCAGCTGCTGTTCATAGAAAGAAAAGCTAGGCACCAAGTTGGGGCAGCAGCGTTGTTGATGGAGCGTGCAGGCTTCCACGCCCGTTGCTGAAGTCTGGTGCCCCCTTGATATGCTGCTCTAGAGTCTAAGTCTGGAAGCTCTAGGTTTGATACTCAAAAATGCGCGCGCCAGCGTTAGAGACAGAAATGCTAGGCAGTAGGTTGGGGCAGCAGCGTTGTTGATGTAGCGTGCGGGCTTCCACGCTAGTTGCTTAAGTCAGCTGCCCCCTCAGTCTGCTGCCCTAGAGACTAAGTCTGGAAGCTCTGGGTTTGTTACTCAGAAGTGCGCGCGCCAGTGTTAGCGCCAGAAAGCAGCTGGAAACTGAAAGTANNNNGCTCTAGAGTCTAAGTCTGGAAGCTCTAGGTTTGATACTCAAAAATGCGCGCGCCAGCGTTAGAGACAGAAATGCTAGGCAGTAGGTTGGGGCAGCAGCGTTGTTGATGTAGCGTGCGGGCTTCCACGCTAGTTGCTTAAGTCAGCTGCCCCCTCAGTCTGCTGCCCTAGAGACTAAGTCTGGAAGCTCTGGGTTTGTTACTCAGAAGTGCGCGCGCCAGTGATAGCGCCAGAAAGCAGCTGGAAACTGAAAGCAACTGATTAGCAATCAAGAATGAGACACAATGGGAGACCCCTCCAAGAACTAGCCTCCCCCTAGCTCTGTAGAGCTTGTTACTAAGTTCAACAGCCAATCAGAAAACAGCTCTATTTTCAGGCTGGCAGGTTTTCTCGGTGAGGCCTGCCAGACGACCGACAGCCCAAAACCCGAGCGTTGTCCGTTTTGCCTGAAAACTGGACCATACCATAATAGCAAACGCAGCCGTGCGGTCAGAAACAGCTAGAATAATGATAGCAAGGAGTTATGACTGCCCGAACCCAGGCAGTGCCTATGATGGTCCAAGACGCCGAAGAGGGCCATGCAACATGCAACAAGGACCCTATGGAGAGCATGACGATGCAGATGCGATGGGACGCGTTGGACGTATGCAGACAGCAACTGCAGTGGCAGTGACCGCCGGCAGCACGACCGCCGAGGAGGCCTGCCGATGGAGCTGAGCACGTCGCCGGAGAGAGGAGGCTCCAGCGAACTGCGAGTAGACCTCAGCGTGCGTCAGGTCCACCGGACGACACTCCATCAGCGTCGAATCTCGCCGTTAGTCATCTGCACGCCGATGTACACAAGCCGGGAGGACACAACAGAGCAGAATGAGAGATGCGCAAAAAACCAACACTCCCCCATGACTCACAAGCGTAGTGCACATGGGCAAGCAGAGACACGGTCAACATGCAGACTCCCCCAGGCAACGCAGAGACGCAGGCAGGGACAAAGAGGGCAACTCACGGACGCACGCCGACTGAACTCACAGCCTTCTTGAACGAGTCCCGTTTCAGTGCCTTGGTCAGGAAGTCAGACAGCTGCCGCGCTGTCTCAACCCACACGATGCAGATGCTGCCGTCATGCAACAACGAACGCACAGAGTGTTACTCAACATTGATGTGCTTTGTGCGTGTGTGATGCACGCCGTCATTATCGGCGATGGCCATAGCACTCTCATTGTCACAATGCAAGGTGATGGATGCGACAGACTGACGCAACTGAGACAACAGACGACGCAACCACACACTCTCACATGCGCCCGAGCCAAGGGCAACGTACTCAGCCTCAGCAGTGATGCGTGCAATGCACCCCTGCTTGCCGCTGTGCCAGGACACAGCTATGCCGCCGATCAGAAAGATCCAGCCCATGCGACTCTTACCGTCTGGACTGCCGGCCCAGTCACTGTCAGTGTAGCCCACTGCGACGACGGACGGCTGGCGGCGGAACATGAGACCTCGCCGAGGGGTCAAGATGACATAGTGCAGTACTCGGATTGCAGACTCAAAGTGGAGGTGACGCGGCTCCTGAGAGAACTGGGCCAGGAGGTTGACGGCGAACGCGATGTCTGGACGCGTCGTCGTCGCCAGGAACATCAGTGACCCGATGACACGCATACACGTGGTCACATCAACTGGCTCCCCCACAACAGCTGGGTCAGGACTCTTCAGCTTCACCTGGCCGTCGGATGACATAGATGAAGATGCGCTAGGCACGAGGGGTAGGTCCTCAGCGAAGCGAGTGGACAGGGTCTGCACATAGGCAGCCTGGTGGATGTGCACGATGCCCTGGGAGAGATCATGCTCGAGTTCCATGCCTAGGAAGACTTGGGCAGACCCGAGATCCTTCATCTGGTAGGCGGCGTGCAGCAATTCCTTGACACACTGGATGGCGGCCGTGTCTGGCAACGCAACGAGAAGATCGTCGCCGTAGACCAGAAATGCGACAAAGGTCTGACCTCGCGGACTGACGAACAGAGCGGGGTCAGCGGTGCTGCGCTGGAGGCCGCCACGGAGGAGCGTGCTGCTGATCTCCTGGTTCCAGCACCGAGGCGACTGCTTCAGGCCATAGAGGGCCTTCCGTAGCCACCAAACTCTGCCAGTGCCGTCGTTGAAGCCTGGGGGCTGCGCCATGTAGAGCTCCTCACCCTCCAGTGAGCCATGGAGGAACGCGTTGCTCACGTCCATCTGGTGCAGCTCCCATCCATGCTGGGCAACCATGCTGAAGAGCGCCCGGCTAGTGGAGAACCGACCGACAGGGGCAAAGATCTGGTCGTAATCGACCCCAGGGACCTAAGGAAACCCCTTTCCTGTGAGGCGGGCCTTGTAGTTGTCCAATGACCCGTCAGGCTTCCACTTGCGCCGAAAGACCCACTTGGCACCAATGGCCTTCCGACCTGGAGGGAGGTCAACGAGGTCATACACGTGGTGCTGTCGGATAGCAGCGAGCTCTTCGGCACAGGCAGCATCCCAATGTGTGGGCTCAAGAGAGGCTCGAGCCTCGCGTAGGGTGGCTGGGTCCTCCGGGCGTGCTATGGAGGAGACTGAGAGAGCGTGTGCATCTCGAGCTCCAGGTGGGATGCGTGCGAGTGCAGCCGTGTCAGCATGTCGATGCTCATGAAGAAGCATGGCATATTCTAGTGCAAAGCCAGGGTGAAGGTCTGCAATGATATCTGAAATGCTAAGGCCAAGGGCCTTGGTGCGAGGGTCCCCACTCAGGACCGTAGGAGTGGAAGAGACACGTGGAGCGACTGGGGGCCGAGACACCGCTACGCGAGGTGTTGCGGTCTGCGCGCTCACCGACGGTCTGGGTCGGAGGCTGCCGCCTGGACCATGCGTGTAACCTGACATGGTAGGAGATGGCACTGAGGCTAACGAGAGGACAGAGGCGGACAGGGTTGCTGGCCCGGAGGGGCCAGCGGACACGAGTGGGGCTACTGGCACGGAGGGGCCAGCGGACGCGACTGGGGTTGCTGGCCCGGAGGGGCCAAGGGATGCGACTGGGGCTGCTGGCCTGGAGGGACCAGCAGACGCGACAAGGGCTGCAGGCCCGAAGGGGCCAACAGATGCGACTGGGGCCGGCAGCCCGAAGGGGCCAGCGGGCACGACTGCGGCGGCTGGCCTGGAGGGACTGGTGGACGCTATTGGGACGGCTGGCCCGAAGAGACCAGTGGACACAACTGGGGCGGCTGGCCCGGAGGGACCAATGGACGCGACTAGGTGTGCTGGCCTGGAGGGGCCAGCGGACACGATTGGGGCCGCCGGCTCAGAGGGGCCGGCGGGCCCGACTGCGGCGGCTGGTTTGGAGGGACTGGTGGACGCAAATGGGATGGCTGGCCCGGAGATACCAGTGGACACGACTGGGGCGGCTGGCCCGGAGGGACCATTGAACACAATTGAGGCGGCTGGCCCAGAGAGACCAGTGGACACGACTAGGCGGCTGGCCCGGAGGGACTAGTGGACGCGACTTGGGCGGCGGGCTCAGAGGGGCCAGTGGGCGCGACTGGGGCTGCTGGCTCGGAGGGGCGAAGTGATCTGACACCGAGAAGCGGCAGGACGGAGGACGGACTCACCACTCCCCCATACGACAAGAGGGACACCGACGAGCCCGAGAGAACGAGATCGCGCGGACACAGCTCCTCAAAGAAGAGGGCATCGCATGACTCGACGATGAAGTGTCGGGAGGGATCCCAGAAGCGCCAAGCTTTGGACTGACGAGAGACACCGAGAAAGGTGCAAGGACGTCCGCGGGGTTCGAGCTTGCTGCCTTGTTGCGGGGCGGGCAGCCACACAATGGCCACGCAGCCCCAGACTTGAGCCGGGCGGAGGTCAACTCGCTGACGGCACCAGTGCTGGTATGGCATGGACTCACGTGGAAGGGGTCCGTGGGGAATCCGATTCTAGACCCACATCATGTAGGCCATGGCTTTAAAATCAAAGCCATCGAAGAGGCCAGACGCAACCTGCATGGTGCGGACGGTGTCAGCCATGGTACGGTTCCACCGTTTGGAGACGCCGTTGTGGCAGGTGTGTAGGGTGTAGACGTCTCGTGGTGGATACCGCGAGAGGTGAGAAAAATCGTGGTCTCGTCCATTTACTCACCACCGCGATCGGAGCAAAAGCGGCGAAGAGATCGACCACACTCGCGCTCCACACGAACAAGCCAGCCCTCAATGGCATGGGCAACATCGCTCTTCTGTCGAAGGCAGAAGACCCAGCGGTAGCCAGTATAGTTGTCCGTAAGGGTGAGGACATAGCGGCCGTTGTCTGCGACAAACTCGGTAGGGAGAGGACCCATGATATCGGAATGGACCAGGTCAAGAGGGGCGGATACACGGGAGGAAGACAGAGGGTATGTGGACCAGTGCATCTTTCCCTGAGCACAATCAATGCACTCTGTGGGGCATGGGAGAGGGAAAGTCTCAGGGCCCTTGGCCGGCTCGGTGCGGAGCATGTTATCTACGGCAGCAGAGTGGACGTGGCAAAGGCGGCGGTGCAAGAGGCGGGTCTGCTGTGGAGAGAGCGTACTGGTGATGAACACATGGCCTGTGGCGGCCGATGAGGAGGGGATGGAAGGACAAGAGGACAGAAGAGGTACGTGCCACATGTTTCCACGGGCGGTGGCATGCAGGACGACAAGACCGGACGGACGCAACGACACAATGCCAACACCACGCGAGTGCCCAACGTCCATGCTCATGCAGTCAAGGGTAGTAATGGACAGAAGGCTGAGCTGAAGAGTTGGGATGAAGAGGACATCGGTCAAGAGGATATCATCGGCAAGACCACGGAAACGAACAACGCCGACACCGAGGACAGGTAACACATGTCCAGAGCACGTCCGGACCCCAGATACATCGCCAATAAGACCAAGCATACTAAAGGCCTCGCGAGAGGCCGTCATGGGATGCGTGGCTCCGGAGTCGATGATCCAGATCTAGGCTGGGTCCTGGACCGGTGTTGCCAGATCATTGACAGTCACATGGCAGCAAGCGAGAGACGCGGACGTGGTGAAAGGGGGCGCAAACCGAGACTACCAATCATCAAGCCACCGACGTCGTCACAAAAGGGGATAGAGGAGATCGCAGAAGGTGGCAAGACAGACGAGGAGGTAGGACACGACTGCAGCTCAAGCTCATTCATGTAGGGCAATGGGGAAGAGCGGAAGGTGACGCAACTTGCACTTCCCTGGGGGGGAGGGCGAGGCAGGCCGAGCTGAAGTACAATGAACTGCTCCAGTTGACGCTCGCGCGTGGATGGCCCAGGAGTGTAGACTAAGTGCGGGGTCATGGCGCCTGACCACGGATAGAAGGAGGACTACCCCGGTGAAGGGAACCAGGGCACCGACGGTTGTGGATGATGCAATGGAGGAGCTGGCGTCGGCGGGACCGGTGTCGCGGTCGGAGGAGTGGAGCTGCTGGACGGGGTCGAGGCATCAGGGGCGGCGACAGCTGCGACGGTAGAGGTGAGACGGCGCTCCCACTGACAATGCATGGTGGCGATGACGCGCGCCTTGTCCGTCAGCAGCGGGCACGTGTACCACCCGTGCCCTGGTTGACCGCCATAGCCATAGTTGTGGCAGACCGAGCCACTACTAGACCCAGTCGACTGCTATTATTGTTGCTGCTGTTGACCCTTGCCCTTTATTGTCTCGGCGCTTCTTCTTCCCTGGCGACGAGGAGCTGGTAGCGGTAGTTGGGGAAGCAACGGCCACAAAAGCGACGGTAGGGGAGGCGAGGGCCTATGTGCGCTAGAGACGGGACTCCAGGTGAGCTTCCTCATTCCTGAGGAAGAGTTCATATGCCCAGGACAGGAGGGTGCCCTGGGCCACCATGGTGGAGAGGATGTCCTGGGAGTAGTGGACAAAGTCCGCATACACGCCGGTGGCACCGCGCTTGATGGTGAGGAGCGCGGCCCGAGGGGGTGGAGCAGAGGTGCCCAGGCAACGAAGGATATCCTCAGCCAGCTGCCAGTATGCGGTGACTGTCTTGGTCTCCCTCATGTGCAGGGAGTTGAACTCCCGCAGCAGGCGGCTGGTCTCAATGTCATTGGACAAGCGATGGGGATGAGTCAGGATGTGCCATGCGGTTGCATGGTCTGGGATGCCGTCAATGGTGAAGTTGCCGAAAAAAGACTCTAGGGACAGGCGGGAAGCCGTAGGAGCGACAGGGACAAGGGCGCATACGGCGCAACCGGCGTCATATAGTTGGTCAGCCTAGGTGGAGCCGTATGGGAGGGTGTAGTATACCAACAGACCCTCACCCAGCGCCCAGATGCCGAAGCAAAGCTCCCAGCTCCGGAACTGCTCGCCGGCCTGAAGCGGCGGGGGCGGCGTCTCAAAGTCCTTTTGCTTGCGACAGACGCCTAGAGTGGGGCCAAGGATGGAAGTCACTGTCTGCCGCTAGCGCTGAGTCTGAGTTGCGGCAGGTAATGCGTGGCAACAGACACAATGGGGCTGTTGTGTCTAGGAGGAAAAGACGGTGGAGTGACACTGGTGGCAATCTTTGAGGCCAGTGACTGCAATGTCGCAAGCTGCTACGTCAGGGCGGCAAGCTAATGCTGAATGGCAGTCATGGGGTCACAGGTGCCATCGACGACGCCTGTAGGTTGCTCCTGCTTCTGTTGCTGCTGCTCTTATTGCTGTTACCGCTCTTCCTATTGCTGTGGTTGCTCTTGCTGTTGCTGCTACCGTTGTTGCTACTATTGCTGTAGCTGTTGCAGCGGAAGAAAGAAGAGGGGGGGTACCCCCCCTTGGGATCCCCCCAATGGAGGAGGGGCCTTCCCCACTAGGGCTATTAGCCATGGGTTTTGGTCTCTTTGTTGTTTTTCTTTCGTGTTGCCGATGTCAACAGTGACGTCATCCTAGAACGGTTGGCGTCAGCAGCTGCTGCCGCCTTATCTGATGCTGTTGTTGCTAAAGAGTTTCTTCCCTCCCTTCCCCATTGCTTTTGTGTTCATAATGTCAGCAGTGACGTCTGTAGTGATGTCAGTTGCTAGATGCTGACGTCAGTTGCTAGATGCTGACATCAACAACGGCTGTTGTTGGGGCCGTTGCTACATGACTGTAGTAGCTGCTATTTTTTATGTCGGTGCTGTTGCTACTATTGCTGTCGCTGCCGCTGCTTGTTGCCACTGCTGTTGTTGTTGTTGCTGCTGCTCTTGTTGCTATGGCAGCAGCATCTGCTACTACTGCTACAACTACTATTTCAGCAGCTGCTTCTGCTGTTGCGGCTCTTGTGGTAATAGCAACTACTGTAGATGCTACTACTACTGCTGCTGCTACTGCTACTGCTATTGTACAGTTGCTGTTGTAGTTGTTGCTACTACTGTTGCTTCTACTACTATTGCCGCTGTTGTTGCGTGCAGCTGGGGCTGTTGTGGCTGTTGCAGCAGCTATGGCAGCTGCTGCTGGGGTGGGGGATATTTTTTTGTCCATATTCTGTTCCTTTTCGTCTGGCACAACGAGCCTCGTTGCTTGCTATGGGCAGTGGGCTGCGAGCAGCGAGCTCGCTGCTCGCTGCCTGCAGTCCACTGCTCATGACGAGCAGCGGACTCATTGCTTGTAGCCCACCGCTCGCGGCGAGCTACGGGCTGCGATTAGCAGCAGCTATTACTGGTTGCTGCTAGTTGCTACTGCTAGCTGCTATTGTTGCTGCAACCGGCTACTATTGCTGCTTACTATTGTGGCTGCTACAGCTTCCTATTGCTACTACTTGCTGCCGCTGCTGCTACGAGCTACTGTTGTTGTTGCTGGTTGTTGCTGTTGTTGCAAGCTACTGCGAGCTACTACTACTACCGGCTACTGCTGTTGCACGCAGCTGCTGCTCGCTGCTGCTACCACTACTCGCTGTTGTTGCCTACCACAGTTGTTGTTGCAGGTTGCTGGTGCTGCTCGCTGGTGCCAGACACTGCACTTGGGTGACGTTTCCACGTGCGTCGTTGCGTGCAGGTGTCGGATGCGGCCTATGGCTCACCTCCACGCGTCACGCGTGGGGGTCAATGCTGCCGGAAAAACTCCGGCAGCATTTCCCCTAGCCCAGTGCCCGTGGGAAAAATTCTAACGCCGCCACCAGGCGGGTCAATGCTGCCGGAAACAATCCGGTAGCATTTCCCCTACACAGGCGCGTATGGGGGTCCACCGGCGTTGTCTGGCACTATACGCCTGTCTTCCGCTATTGTGCTACGCTCTAGCTCTGATACCAAGAAAGAAAAGCTAGGTAACAGGTTGGGGCAGCATCATTGTTGATGTAGCGTGCAAGCTTCCACGATCGTTACTTAAGTCTGCTGCCCCCTCAGTCTTTTGCTCTAGAGTCTAAGTCTGGAAGCTCTGGGTTTGTTACTCTGAAATGCGCACATCAGTGTTAACGTGAGAAAGCAGCTGAAAACTAAAAGTAACTGATCAGGAATGAAGAAAGAGCAACAATGGGGCACCCCTCCATGTTCTGGCTTCCCCCCACCTCTGTAGAATCAGATCCAGCGCCTGACGCATGGAGACACCATCTGCGGTGGTAGTGACCGCCGGCGGCCCGACCGCCGAGGAGGCTTGCCGATTGAGCTAAGCACGTCACCGTGGAGAGGAGGCTCTAGTAAACAGCGAGTAGGCTTCAGCGTGCGTCGGCTCCACAGGACGACACTCCAACAATGTAGAATCTCGCCGTTAATCATCAGCACGCCGATGTACACAAGCCGGGAGGACACAACAGTGCACAATGAGGATGCGCTAAAACCAACTTTCATCAGTCCTTACGGCTCTCTTGTTGGAAAGGAGACTACCAGACCTGACACATGTTGGCCAGCCCATTGCGTGGCGCTATTGGTCGCGCTTCACACGCCGCCACTCAGCGGTTGGGCACTTTGCCGAAAGGATTCTGCGCACTGCTTCCTTGGCGCAACGGTAGCAGAGCAGCAGCCCCGCAGTGATGAAGAAGAGGCCAAAGAGTAGAAATGCGGGTGGCATCAAGTGAATTCCCAACGGCACACCCATCGTGACGTGGCATGGCATGTCGTTGTGTCGTGTAGTGTGATGTGATGTGGTTTGTTGCTGTATTATGTGGTGTGGTGATCGTGGACATCTTGTTCCAGGTTGGTGTCAGGTGAGGTTTGTGTATGGGAACATGCGGTGCTGTAGACGAAGAAAGAGGGTAGTACCGCTGTTAATCCTGTTGCGGTTGCTCGTCCTGCCTTTGGTGCTTCTGCTGCTACTACTGTTGCTGTCGTCGCTGCCGACGTTGCCACCGATCCTATTGCTACTGCTTCTTCTGCTGATGATGCTCATGCCGGTGCTGCTACTGTTGCTGTTGCTATCGCTCTTGCTTTTGCTAAAGCGGTAAACAAGTGCTTACGCGTTCATCGCACAGCCGCAACCGCTGCTATGATGATGGTGGTGGTCATGCTTCTGCTACTGGGGGTACAAGAAACCCAACGCCTTGGACCTTGAGATATGGCTGCGAAAGCTGAAGAAGTCGATGCTCATGCTTTTGCTTCTGCTCCGCTTTCTGGTACTGCCTGCTTCTGCTACTACTCCTGTTACTTCGTGTTACAACTACTACCTGCTCTTGCTGGTGCCGGTGTTGCCGTTTCTTCTGTTTCTAGTGCTCGCTTCTTTAGGTGCTATTACTATCGCTACTCTTCCACCTCTTGTTGCCCCGATCAATATTGCAAAAGCCACCGTTGCCGCGGCTTGAGTACCCAGATAGGCTAGGCCTCGATGGCGAGGCTTCTTTGCAAAGCACCTAAAAAGGTGGTTGTTGCGTTATCAGTGCCAGAGGCTAGAGGTTGAAAGGGATGATGTCCGCGAATGCTGTGGCGATGAAAGTGCAAGCTCTTGAGAAAGTGAAAGGGGTGATGGTTGTGAACGCGTGTGGAGTCATTTTGTGCATCCTGGTGTAGGCTCCTAAGATGTAAGTCTTGTAAGACGAGTTTCAAAATTCGTGAAACCCCTCGTCTTCTCAGACAAGTTTTTCAAATCAACCACTTACGACATGGCGTCGCACGTGTTGCTCGATTGAGCACCCAGGACCAAACATATTCCGGATTTTGTTTTCGACATCTCAAACACTTGTCATCTAACTGAATTTACCGCTGAATAAAAACCATCCAATGTTTTCAGCTCCTTTAATGTCCTCTTAATGTTCACCTCATCCATGTGCACCATCCACGGTCTACTTGACAGAAGAGATAGGCAGATTAAACATTGAACACAACCTATTGATAAAACAAAACTGAAATCAGGCGCTAAAATCTCGTATATCGAAATTCGTGTCACCATGTGTGATTGTGACTTGTGAGGACGACACCTGAGGCAAAGAGGTGTTGGATAAATTGACAAAACAATCTTGGTCGAGTCTGTCCTCATACGTAGCGTCGTGCTCCTATTCACTTCGAAAATTCGAACCGACCTGGTTCCTGGTTTAACGAAGACGCAAACCTGGCTACGGTGGTCGAGGTTTTAAGCCGACCTGAACGGCTGGACGGGTTGGTTTGACGGCCGGATGACCTATGGCGTCAGTGCTTGAGAAGGAATGAAAATCTTTGTTTTTGCGTTACTGGCCTCGATAGCCTTGCCAGACTGACGATGGTTAGAATTTAGGATCAGTTTTTTATTGCATGATCGATTGTACAAATCTTGCGTCAAATTAATGTGAAGAAATGTGAGAAAACATTGTTTTTCAGGATTCCCAGGCTGCTCACAAGGTCTTCTTTAGGGCGGCGTACACTGTGAGGTTTTAACGTCAAGTCAGATTCATCTACTGAGCAGATGGACCGGCGGATGAAACGGGCGGTTCTTATGGCCTACAGCTGGAGGTTCTTATGTTGCATCGGAGTATGGCTCAGGTCAGATTAGCCGGCCAGAACAATCTGTCAGTCATCGCTGACCGTTACATATTTTGGAAACTAGCTTTTGGATCTGGCTCTTGTCGTACATACCTGCTGTCGTCGTCGTAGCCTGTCATGGCGACTGGTCAGGTCCTCGCCGCGGACAAGTTTGCCCTTATTGCTGGGCATCACATATTTCAGAAGCATTTTTTGAAGGATAAATTGACCAGATAATCCTTGTTTAGGCCTTTTATGTAGCACATGCAACGGGTCCGTCTGGAGGAAGAGTATTCAAGGCTACCTGGTTTCCTAGCCTACCGGAAGCTCCCCCCTGGTAGCGGTGGTCGCCACCGTACACCGAACTGAACGGTTGGGCGGTCGTTTTCACGCTCAGGCTCGATTGGCCGTTTCACCTTTTTAGTCCCGAAAGTTTTAGCGGATGGCTCTGACCGTCTGATCTCCCCTCTAGTTCGATTGGAGGTCCTGTTCTCTATACCATGGTCGATGCTAATGAGCTGATGACAACTCGACGAGAAAATAAAGCATATTTGAAAAGTTCAGAAACAGCGTGCCCGTTGTAATCGCGCCGTCATCGCGGGCTAGAGCTGGAGGCTCTTAAGATACATCGGAGTATGGCTTTGGTCAGATTAGCCGGTCAGATCAATCTATCAGTCATCGCTGACCGTCACGTATTTGGAAAACTAGCTTTTGGATCTGGCTCTTTTCATACATACCTGCCGTCGTCATCGTAACCAGTCGTGGCGACTGGTCAGGTTGTCGTCGCGGACAAGTTTTCCCTTTAAAAAGAAAAAAAGGATAAATTTCTGCCGGATGCCGAGTCCGGACCCCCTCCTTACGCGGACTACCCCTTGTCGGGATTCGTACTTGGATCCTGCCGTACCGTTTCCTAGTTCATCGGAGAGGCCTATTCTGGAAGCGCCATCCCATCGGATGTCCATGTGATGGGGGGTGAATGTTCGGCGGACGAACTGCAAAGTGGAGAAACGCACAGTAAAACAAGCATCGATTCGTCCGGCACCTGACGAATAGATGCCAACATGAGTTGAAGAACCAGAAATTCATCCCAGAAACTTCGGTCCAATCAGAAGCAAGAAAGTAGTGAGAGTGGCGAGTGCTAGTGTGAGTCGCTGTCGCCATTCGACAGCGACTCACACTCCGGGTGCTGTTCTATTAAACAGAACGAATGAGGGTGTGTGTCCGAGAAACTATGTGGAGCCTGCCGAATAAATGAAAAGGTCGCCAGCGATTAGCATCACTATTTACTCGGTCGCTAGAAGAGTACATGCGAGACTGGTTTCCAACGATAGCAGGTCCTCACACATCTATGTCTTGAAAATAGGCATAAACTAGACATGAAAGTCCGAAGTCGACATTCAGAATTTACCGGCAACCGAAACAGGTGCCTACCATCGTCGCGATCTGGACTCGGCACTTCGCGTCTATGCGGGTTGCAAACCAAGCAGTTCGCGTATAGTTGCCCAAGAAAAAAAGAGCTTCCCAGGCATACCCGTCCTTGATTTCGTCCAATATCTTGGCGGTTGGTCAGGTAGTCTCCTTGCAGAAGTTTGCCCATAGGGGTTTTCTAAGAATCATGCAAAAGGTGGGGTTGAGGTGCGTATACCTCATGAGAACAAAGGCACGATGGATGTCCACACTTGCGACCCGTTCGGCTCTCCAGTTGCACCTGTTTTCATCCTCAATCAATGTCAACATTTCTCGCTCGTCGCTGGCGTGGACCTTAGAGTGGATGACGCGGATTGCGCGTGCAGCACCGCCAACGGACGGAGCTTTGCGAAGCGCCGATGGGAGGGTCAATCAACGTGGGAGAGCGCAGGTTGCACTCTCTGCATCTTTCATATTCAGTTAGAGTATATTGTGTTTTTAAAGGTTCTAGATACTTCCAGACGGTTTAGTTTCTTTATAAAATTCCGTTCGACTGTTTTCAAAAAGCATAAGAAGCTGCAGTCGCGGGGACGTAGCGAATTATTTGAAACGTTGTGAATGTGAAGACTTGCAATTTTTATTCTTGTGCTCTTTCTCCTGGTTGTACGGAGCACAGCTCCCCTGCGCCACGAAGGGCTCGACGCGCTTTGCTGTCGAACGTCTGCGCCAGTTGCCTAAGCTATCTGCGGTTCGGTACTCGTGTTTCCTGACTTCCTACTCTAGCATGAAAAATGAGCCCCCCATCCTCCCCACCCGCCCCCCCCCCCTTCCCCGGGGGGCTTTTGTTTGGGTCGTCCTGTGGCGGCGGTTTGCCGTGCCGCCATGAATGCCCACTGAGCTTTCGAACTGCATGTCGCCTTGCCATTTGACGTTCAGCTGCCCTTAGCGTTTCTAACGCGATCGCCAGCAGTGATTGAGGGACGGCGCCGGCGCATGCGCTGTCCTGCGTGTAGCCCCCGCTTCCCTTTCCAGTGAGCAACGTACCATTCCCCCCAACCACTCCCCCCAACCATGCGCCGATACCTCGGCCCTGAAAAACGTCCGACATGGCCGTTGTCGTTTTGCGTCAAGCAGGAGGAAAGCGAAAAGAGAAGGGACGGCGTGATCGTTGCCGCTTTGGCTTCCTCAAAAGCTTGCACTTGCATCGCCACAGCGTTTGCAAACATCACACCTTTCAGCCTCTAGCCTGTGGCACTAATAGCGCAACGACCGCCTTTGCTGGTGCCCTGCGCAGAAGCCTCGCAACCGAGGCCTGGTCTGTTTGGGTAGTACCGAAGCCGCGGCAACGGCGGCTTTTGCAACATTGATCGGAGCAACAACAGCAGGTGGAAAAGCAGCGGCAGTACCAGCAGCAGAAGCAGCGAGCAGCAGAAGCAGAAGAGGCAACACCGGCACCGGCAAGAGCAGGCAGTAGCTGCAGCAGGAAGTGGCACGAGCAGGAGTAGAAGCAGGCAGTACCAGAAAGCGCAGTAGTAGCACCAGCACCAGCACGGCTCGGAGTAGCAGAAGCAGAAGCATCAGCAGCGAATTAGTCAGCTTCGGCGGCCACATCTCAAGATCCATGGCGCTGGGTTTCCGGTACCCCCAGCAGCAGCACGACCACCACCATCATCATAGCAGCGGTCGTGGCAGTGCGATGAACCCGTAAACGCTTGCTTTTCGGTTTAGCAAAAGCAACAGCGGTAGCAACAGCAGCAGCAGCAGCAGCACCGGGATCAGCAGCAACAGCAGAAGAAGCAGCAGCAGCAGGAGCGGCGGCAGCGTCGGGAGCGGCGACAGCAGCAGCAGCAGCTGCAGAAGCATCAAAGGCAGGAGCAGCAGCAGCAGCAGGAGCAGTAGCGGTACTTCCTTCTTTCTTCGTCTGCCACACCGCTTGATCCCGCGCACAAGCCTCACCTAACGCCAACCTGGAATAAGATTTCCGCGATCTCAACACCACAGAACACAGCGGCTCACCACATCAGAACATCACACCACACGACACAACGGCACGCCTCGCCACGTCACGATGGGTGTGCTGCTGGCAATTCTCTTGACGCCGTCCACGTTTCTGCTCTTCGGCCTCTTCTTCATCACCGCGGCGCTGCTGNGCAGTACCAGCAGCAGAAGCAGCGAGCAGCAGAAGCAGAAGAAACGGCAACACCGGCACCAGCAAGAGCAGGCAGTAGCTGCAGCAGGAAGTGGCACGAGCAGGAGCAGAAGCAGGCAGTACCAGAAAGCGCAGTAGTAGCACCAGCACCAGCACGGCTCGGAGTAGCAGAAGCAGAAGCATCAGCAGCGAATTAGTCAGCTTCGGCGGCCACATCTCAACATCCATGGCGCTGGGTTTCCGGTACCCCCAGCAACAGCAGCACGACCACCACCATCATCATAGCAGCGGTCGTGGCAGTGCGATGAACCCGTAAACGCTTGCTTTTCGGTTTAGCAAAAGCAACAGCGGTGGCAACAGCAGCAGTAGCAGCAACACCGGGATCAGCAGCAACAGCAGAAGAAGCAGCAGCAGCAGGAGCGGCGGCAGCGTCGGGAGCGGCGACAGCAGCAGCAGCAGCTGCAGAAGCATCAAAGGCAGGAGCAGCAGCAGCAGCAGGAGCAGTAGCGGTACTTCCTTCTTTCTTCGTCTGCCACACCGCTTGATCCCGCGCACAAACCTCATCTAACGCCAACCTGGAATAAGATTTCCGCGATCACCACACCACAGAACACAGCGGCTCACCACATCAGAACATCACACCACACGACACAACGGCACGCCTCGCCACGTCACGATGGGTGTGCTGCTGGCAATTCTCTTGACGCCGTCCACGTTTCTGCTCTTCGGCCTCTTCTTCATCACCGCGGCGCTGCTGCTCTGCCACCGCCGCGCCAAGGAAGCGGCGCGCGGAATCCATCCGGCGAACCGCCCAGCCGCTGCGCGGCGGCGCGTGCGGCGAGACCAATAGCGCCACGCAATGGGCCGGCCGACATGTCTCAGGTCTGGCGGTCTCCTTTCCCATATGACAGCCGTAAGAACTGGTGAACAGCAGCTGCAGCCGGAGCAGCTTCGGCAGCGGCTGCCACAACAGTAGTCGCAGCAGCAAGTGCTCTAACATGACCGGCAGCAGCAGCAACAGGGGAGCGAGCGGCGGCAGCAGAAGCAGTAACCGCAGAATCGACAGCAACATTGCATTCGAGCTACCGCCACCAAAGCAAAGGCACAGGATCCAACCCGTTGAAAAGCGCTGCTTTTGCCGCATGGCCTGGTGGCAGCACCAGGCGATGAGAAAAACGGCCTTTCCTCTTGTCCCTTCATCGAGCCAAGTTGGTCCACTTTTTTATGGGGGGGGGGGGAGGAGAAGGCTTTTTGCTGCCTAATCCAAGGAGGCAAATTCCCCCTTTCAGGGTACATCCAGAGAGATCGTCTCAGGATCAGGTCTCACAACGGCTGAGAGTTGGCATGCCGTGACATGGACCAAACGGTATGGCATAGATGGCCATGGCATGGCATCGCACGGGATGGCATGACATGGCATGTCATGGCACGGTACGGCATGGCATGGCCTTGCACGGCATGGCATGGCATGGCACGGCATGGCATGGCATGGCATGACACGGCATAGCATGGCATGGCATGGGACGGCACGGCATGGCATGGTATGGCATGGTGTGGCACACAGCAGTGCCTGGCAGTCAGCAGCCAGCAGGCTTGCGTGCCAGGTGCTGTTGTGTTGGATGGCACATGGGTTGCATAACTTGGTATCAAATGCTGTTTGATGCCACATGGGTGCCAACAGGGGAAGGAGAGGTTGTAGCAGCAGTGACGAGCTGTACAGATGTGTAGATGCGTGAGTTGGGAGCCAAAAGTTGAGTCTGCAGGAGATGTGATGATGAACGAAGCAGCCAACCCCAGTGCACTTGCACTGGCCATGGTGGAGACTCGAGACCGCTTGGGGACAAGAGCCCTCCACACATCGAACAATTTGAAGGCTCTGTGACAATGCTCGCGCTCACGCAAGTGCTACGTGCAATCTATCAGACGGTTTGCTTCACAGAGACCATCAGCCGACACTCGACCTGTGAGCGCAGAGCATAGTTGTGCCACGCTTGCTGGTCAAATTGTGCCCCTCCAACCTTTGCTCTCCTGGCTCCATGACCTCAGAGTTTGTCCTTCTGTCAAGGTGAAAAATGGTTGGAAGGAAATGGAAGGCGAAACTGAATGCAATCTCTCAAAACCCAGAGTATTGTGGCATTCACACGCTAGAACAGAAAGGGGTGGCAGGCAAGGTCCCACACTCGTATGAAACATTACCTCTATGCGGTAAAGCAAGCCTTACCAAGCACATCATCCTTGGACATAATCTTCTTCAAGGCAACTTATCATGTGCAAATGTATTGTGATCTTGAAGACAGTAGACTGCAGGCACACCTCGACCAAACATCCCGGTGCGCACAGTCAGCCATGAGCTTGGCCTGGAGAAAGCCTGTTGGTGTGTGTGGCTTCCACCTGTCACGAGCGACGACAAGGAGAGCAGCGGAACAGGAGATCGTGACGACATGGTCCCGGATGCGGACCCCGGAGACACCGACGCGTCGGCAGGTGGTGGACCACCTTCTCGGAGCTGACCGACGACTACCCCAGCGTCGTGGATGCTGTCTCGGACCTCCTGCAGTTGTTTTGCAGCCTATCCTTGATGCGGACGCAGCTGGCGTCAGAGCACCGACGAGTGGTGGCTCCATCCACCAGCAGCTGCCAGATGAGGGTAGAAGAACCTGGTTAGGGGGGAGAGCGAGGGAAGTGGTGCATCACATAGCAAGCGAGGCACTAGACGCCATGACAGGAGAGTACTTGACTAGCGAAGAAACACGTTAGTAACAAGTAACAAGAGACGGAGGTGATAGGTGTAGCAGAGCAGGTGGCGGGGTGACGAGCGGGCGAACGGCGAGCCCACCCTCGCTCGCACCCCGCCTAGTGAGCCTCGAACCTGGAACCTCACCCAAATAATTGTCTGCACGCATACAACCTAGCAAACCCGGGAAGACAACCCGGACACACACCCCCGTCATACACTAGGAATCCTAGTGTCAACACAATGCAAGTGGCAAATTCCTGTCTTAGAAGTAACCCTGAAACCAGTCACAATAGTTCGGACTGTCTTCTTGTGATCCGGTATCACGCGGGCGGTGACGTCAGCGCCGGTGTCACTCCAACATTAATCGCCTGCATCAGTGCGGTGAGTGTGCAGCGAGGCCAGAGGTCACAACACATCTGTGGGACACATACCAACACTCCCCCATGACTCACAGCCGACGCACAGTGACAGGAGCGCACAACCACAAAAGGGTGTCACAAGGAGTGACAGACACCTGTACGAGCACTAGCCACAACCATTCAACCAGGACCACCACGTGGACACAACAGTCCAACTGCATGCACAGCCGCCTTGAAGACGTTGCTGCTGAGTGCCTTCGTCAGAAAATCAGCTCGCTGCTGTCGTGTATCGACCCAGACGATCTGGACATCACCTGCAGCAATGCGCTCACGCACAAAATGATGCTCAACATTGATGTGCTTCGTGCGTGTATGATGCATGCCATCACGTTCAGCAATCGCCTTAGTGCTTTGATTGTCACAGCGCAAAGTGATGCAACGAATGGGGACGCGCAGTTGCTGCAGCAAGCGACACAGCCACACACTCTCGCAAGTGCCTGCACCTAGAGCAACATACTCAGCCTCACTTGAGCTGCGCGCCACACAGCCCTGCTTGCCACTCTTCCACGACACAACGGCTCCTCCAATGAGGAAGATGTAACCTGTACGGCTGCGTGCGTTGGTGTCATGTGCCCAGTCGCTGTCCGTGTATCCGTCCACGACAATGGATGGTTGTGCACGATAGCACAACCCAATGCGCGCAGTAGAGAGAGCATATATGACAACGCGTAGCGCAGCCTCCATGTGTCGGGCTCGGGGGGCCTGGGAGAACTGGGCTAGGAAGTTCACGGAGAAGGCGACGTCTGCCCTGGTAGTGGTCGCCAGGTACATCAGTGACCCGATGACGCGGAGATAGTCAGTCACATCGACTGTCTCCCCCAGCTTGGACACATCCAGCGTCTTCAGCAGCCTTTGACCTGCTGGGGTCATGGGAGTGGACGCAGTGGGTGTGGACTCTAGCAGTGAGGCAAAGCGCTCCCCCAGGCTACGGACGTATGCAGCCTGGTGGACATGGAGTATGCGACGGGAACGGTCGTGCTCAAGCTCCATGCCCAAGAAGACACGAGCAGGTCCCAGGTCTTTCATCTTGTACGTGGACTGCAAGAGCGTCTTCACTGACTCGACAACCGCCTGATTGGGCGATGCTATCAGCAGGTCGTCCACATAGACGAGGACAGCGACGAACGGGACAGAGGGTGGACTGACAAAGAGTGATGGATCCACCGTACTACGCCGGTAACCTCCTTTCTCAAGAGTGGACGCGATCTCCTGGTTCCAGCACCGTGGCGACTGCTTTAGGCCATAGAGGGCCTTTCGCAGTCGCCACACTCGGTCAGTGCCGTCGGAGAAGCCAGGAGGCTGCACCACGTAGATCTCCTCGTCCAACCGTCCGTGGAGGAATGCATTGTTCACATCCATCACGCTCAGAGACACCGTTTTGCTGGGGCGTGTAAGGAGCCGACGTCTCCAGACACACCCCACGAGACTCGAGAAGACGAGCGGTGGGACCAAGGAATTCACCACCACGGTCGCTGCGGAAGACACGCAGCGACCGCTGACAGGCACGTTCGGCCTGAACAAGCCAGGACTCAATGACAGAACAGACATCGCTCTTCTGACGAAGAGCAAACACCCAGCTGAAGCGAGAAAAATCATCGGTGAGGCACAAGACGTAGCGACCAATGTCACCAAGGAGGTCATGAGGCAAAGGCCCCATGACATCCGCATGAACACGATCTAGGGGATGTGTACATTGCGATTCAGAAGGAGAGAAAGGAGAGCGATGCATCTTTCCTTGCGCACAGTCAAGGCAATCAGTAGGGCAAGGGACAGGGAAGGTAGAGGGCAAGAGGCCAAGAGCAGGCTGAAGACGCAGCATACTGTGAATGGAATCAGTGTGGACATGACCAAGGCAACGATGCAAGAGATGCACGAGGTCAGGAGCAAGAGATGGTGCAACGTGAGCAAGGGCGACACGACAGGTTGCTGAGATGTGCATGGAGGATGTGCACACCCGTCTCGAGGTTGCGGAGTGGTCCCTACAGGATGCACGTTGGCGACGGGCGGACGCACAGCAGCAGGTGGACGATTGGTTGTGCACTAGGGGCTCGGCGTTTCTGCAGGGTATATGGGTTCCCGATGACAGCGACAACGCTGCAGCGGCAGATACACCGACGGATGACGACGTCTGGCCACCTGACACCCGAGTGTCGAGTGTGTCAACAGCAGCCAGTGACTCCGCAGAACCACCCCCTTCTGATGCAGCTGCTACAGATGCGGACGCGCTCAGTGGTGACGACCCCTTGCCAGCAGCTGGTGATCAGGCAGCAGCTGAGTCGCCTATTGGCGTGGAGAGCTTCCTACGCAACGAGGAGACGAGGATGCAGGAGGCAGTGACTTGCGCCGACGCGCAAATGATGGAGGTCCACCATCAGATTCATTCTGCGACTGACCACCTGCATGCCGTAGATGCAACTGGCCGGCAGGCTGCCGTAGCAGAGCTCGACGAACTGCACACGCGTCTCGACGCAGTGCAGTCCGTGTGGCAGCATGCAGCACAGCAGCTGGCATGCATACGGGAGGCGGTACAGTTGGAGGAGGCCCTCAGCGCTGCACCAGTCACATCAGCAGATGACGACAGTAGTGACGACTACAACAGCGATGACGATGACAGTGACGATGCTGCTCTGGGGTGAGGCTCTGTGCAGACACATCCCACCAGCATCGTCGTCACCCTTGCTATTGCTGTGTAGGGGTTTGTGGCCATGGGGGAGCCGCGCTCCCTCCTCACGGATTGTGTTGGGAGCAGCCATCAGCTTTGCTCGTACTGTCAGCCTCTGCAGCCCAGGGGGAGTGTTGGTGTGAGGACTTTGGTCTGACATCTTTTTGAGGACAGCAAGGTTACTTAGGGTGCAGCACGATGCTATGGTCCAGGTTATGCTGGTCGAGACCCGCGCATTTGGTGAGTTTCACCAGTGTGATGTGGAGACCCATTGCCTCTATGCGTTATGTATGATCCATGCTAGGTTATGCTGGTCGAGACCCGCGCACCTGTTGAGTTCTACCGGTGTGATGTGGAGACCCATTACATACATGTGTTATGTATGATCCATGCATGATGTGGTCGAGACCCGGGCACCGGGAGACACTTTTCCGGGGTCACCAGGAGACCTGTTTCTCTGTCTCTCTTGCTTGATGTTTGACACGTAGGTGTGTGATTCACTTCGTGCATGGTTGAGACCCGGGCATTTGGTGGGATGCACCATTGTCACAAGGAGACCTTGTGCTGTGGTATGCTTGATCAGTGCTCGCTATGATTGGTGCCCTGAGCCATCATCTCTTGCCTTCGCTCAGACATCATTATGTTGACAGTTGTGTGAGCCAGGGGGAGTGTTGGTGTGTGTGGCTTCTACCTGTCACGAGCGACGCCAAGGAGAGGAGCGCTACAGGAGAGCGCGACAACACTATCCTTGATGAGGACGCAGCTAGCACCGGAGCACCGACGAGTGGTGGGTCTATCCACCAGCAGCTGCCAGAGAGCTGCCACGACGCCCTGGGTGCTTGCCGGGGTGCTTTGCGGTTCTTCTACAGACGCTAGAGTTTTCTCGGTGGATTGGCCCTTGAGCCCGATTTGCATGTTTTGTATTTCCTGTCCACCGATCGGTGCCGGACTTGTGTGTATGATCAGTCGTAGCGTCCGGCTTGAGATTTTGCATCTCTAGGTTCATACGGCGTAGCGTTCTGATTTGTCTGCGCAGAGTTACGGCCAAAGTAGTGTTTTTGGGTCGGTTTTAGGACAGACCTTGCACTGCCGCGTGCGACACCTGTCGTGCGCCGCGGCAGGTATTTGTACTGTGGACTTGTCATTTGTTATCTCTCTCTGCAATTATATTCAGTTTGAGTTTCTTGACACTCTGTTCGTGTCCCAACCCAGACCCTTGCAGTTTTGTCTCTAACTTGTGACTGTGATCACACGCTGACCTGGCGCTGACGCCTAGTGTCGTGGCAAGTGGTTAGGAAGGTTCTAGGAAACTTCTCAAGCTCTTGGACTGCCGCGTGCGACACTCGCCGTGCGCCGCGGCAGGTGTTTATGCCTTGGACCTGTCATTTGTCATTTCTCTCTACATATGTTGTATTGAAGCATTCTGACACTGTGTCTTGTGTCTCCTAGCCAAACCCTTACCGTTGTATGTACGACCTGTGACTGTCGTCACCGTCTGACCAGGCACTGACGCCCGGTCAGCGGCTGTGTTGCTAGGAAGCTTCTACGCACTTTCTCATGGTATCAGAGCAGTGAGACAGTTCTCACTGAGCTGCGCAGCAGAGACGCAGCAGAGCAGCAGCAGTGAGAGTCACCGCTGCAGCAAAGTTTTTGGGATCTGCTGGAGACGGCCGGTCGCCGTCAACATACTCCACCCACCACGTGAAATTGCAGCTGCAGAGGCAACAGCAGCGACGTGTTTGTCACGCACAGGTGTGTGGCGGCTGCAGTGCGTGCAGCCGCCCTCCCACAACTGCAGCAGCAGAGCAGCAGCAGCAGAGGCGGCGTCAGCAGCAGCACAGCAGCAGCGCAGCAGCAGCGGCCGCAGCAGCAACGTGGCAGCAGTGGCGGCAGCAGCAGCGCAGCAGCAGCGTCGGCAGCAGCAGCGCAGCAGCGGCAGTGGCACAGCAACAGCAGCGGCAGTCGTGGCGACAGTAGCAACGCAGCAGTGGCAGCAGCAGCAGCGAGCGGCGGCGGCACCCAGCAGCAGCTGCAGCATGCAGCAGCAGCCGCAGCGCGTAGCAGCAGCAGCGCAGCCGCTACTGCCACCGCTGCACACGCAGCTACGCAGCTGCTGCTGCAGCTTACAGCACAGATGCAGCAGCAGCTGGGCGGAAGCTGCTGCGCAGCTTCCGCGGAACTGCCGCGCGCCACCGCGAAGCGCCTTCACACGCGCACAGAACCGCGACAAGATGAAAAAAAAGGGAGGGGACGAGCTGACATCAGCATTGTTGGTTGCTGACGTCATCAGGTCGTGCTGACATCAGAAACCACCTACTGACGTCAGCATTACACTTAGCCAAATTTTCACCCGGAAAGTCAAAAGTTGCCAGCGTTTCTACTCTCCGAGAAACGCAGACTGTTTTGAAATCCGACAAACTTGACCTGTCATCCCATAGTGAGCGGCGACATGAGTTCGCCCGACGACAAGGACAAGGGACCAGGTGATCCCTCCTCCTCTTCTTCAGAGGTATTGAGCCCTCGCTCGCAGGCCATTGCGGACCTGCGTAGCCAGCAGGAGGAGATGCGTCGTCTGCAGCGAGAGCAGACTGACGCGATCCGCACGCTGACTGAGCTCCTGCGTGCTCAATCCACAGCTCCTTCACGGATTTCTGAGGGAGCTGCCGGCGTTGCGGCCTCCACCCAGCACTCGGCCCAGGTGCCCGTGACAGGTGCTCCGCCTGCTTCACCTCCTGGTGTGGTTTCTCCACCACCTGCGGACCTCCTTGATGACGAGCCATTCATGCCAGGCTTTGAGGATGACTCCCAGGAGTGGGAGATTCGTCTTCTATAGGAGCGCCTCCATCAGTTGCAGACCGGTATCCGACCTCCACCCGTGTCCCCGATACGATCGTCACCTGACTTCCCCAGTGATCACCCCCTTCCAGGAGTTTTCCCCGTCTCTCGCCCTCCTCAGCCTGCGGTTGCTCTCCCCACGGAGCGGCAGCCAAAGGACTTTGAGGCATCACCT
Organism: Penium margaritaceum; assembly: GCA_023375785.1. Lineage (NCBI taxonomy): Eukaryota > Viridiplantae > Streptophyta > Zygnematophyceae > Desmidiales > Peniaceae > Penium > Penium margaritaceum. The sequence continues at coordinate 671 of SZWC01029653.1, read as the reverse complement.
CCACGGTACATCAGCAAGGATGGATTTGACTGCTGGGAGATCCTATTTCAGGTGTGGGCTACTTCCGAGGGAGTGTGGCCTTACTACCACAGCCCATACCAGTCTACAGATTCAGCAAAGGTGCTGACAGCAGCTCGGGCCATGCGAGGACTTCTCTACGCCATGCCACGCGAGACTGTTGTTGACTTCCGCCCCTTCCTCGACGAGGCTGGCACATGCACCAGAGCAGATCCTCGTGGAGGCTGGGATCTGGCGTTGTCCCTACTGGCCGCAAAGACGCACACCACGCGTGCGTCACACATTCGTGCTTTCCACTCGCTCCGTCAGGGACCAGCGGAGCCTGCAGCGGATTACTGGCGACGCGCCATGCGTATCTACACGCGTCTGGGGACCTCAGGGGGTACACACATGTGGACACTTTGGACGATCATGTTCGGAGTTTGCCTGGAGTACACCGACATATTCACACGGTACAACGACGCTGCTTTCGAACCTTTCTCAGCCACCCTGCAGCTGCTCCCTTGGGCCCATCAGCTTTTCCTCTAGGTGACGTCGGCCCGCGAGGCAGCAGTAGCACATCAAGAGACTTCCCTCGCTGCAGCAGTCCTCGCCTCACCACCATCTTCCCTCTTGCAGTCACCCTCATCTACCTCCATCACGACCTCATCTTC
>SZWC01029651.1:1350-12022 GCA_023375785.1 Penium margaritaceum | reverse complement strand
CGGCTGCGCACGGTGGCTTGGGAGACCTTCGGCGGTCTTGGCCCGGATTCTTGGCGCTTCATCCGGCGCTTGGCGGCGTTGTGCCTCGAGAAGGGTCGGGGCAGGCGCAGCGAGGCTGACCAGCCGGGGTGGTCGGCGCGGGCGGTGTCCTTGTTCGCGCAGCGGCTGTCCGTTGCTAGGATACGGCAGCAGTGTCATGTGCTCCGCGACTTCGGCTTGTGGCGTGGCGGACTGGACCCGGCGCTGGCCAGTGTCACACCTATTGAGCTGCCGCGGCCGTGGCCCCTTGGCCCTGTTACGCTGTCTGACCTTTGCTACACTGTGCCGTTGGACGGCAAGGAGAGTCTCCTCTGTCCTTGACGCTTGTTTCCTTGCTTTCCCTCTCGTTTTTCTTGTGCCGTGGGTGGCGGCTTTTGCATGTTTTCATACCCCGTAGATATGCCGGTCAGGGGCGGCATTTGCATGTTCCTTCATATTAATCAAGATTTAGTTGGAAAAAAAAAAGAAAAAAAAAGTGTGGAATGTGGCGGCGTTTGGATGTTGTCATGCCGCAGGCTTTGGGTGGGTCACTTCGGCTTGGGTTGTCCAGTTGAATTGGAAAGTTTTGGGAGACGATGGGGTAATGCGTGGTTGTTGGAGCACACAAGGGAACTTCAGTTGTTACCATTAGTGCAGGGCCAGCAAGCTGCTCTCATGCTGATGCGCCTTTGCATCATCCCTCGAACCGACTTCTGGGTTGGCGCCCTTCCCCCTAGCTCCTTCCGGCTTGACGTCCTTGGGCAATTCCATGCGGCTGTGTGGAAGGCTCTTCTGGGGTTTCTAGGGGTGGTGAAGGCAGAGCATGGCACTCGGCCAGGGCTTATGCAGTGGTTGGAGAACCTCCATGGACAGCTGCCATTTGCAGAAGGCGGGATGGGCCTCTATGGTGCTGAGTGAAGGGCCAATCTCGCCTACGTTTCCTTGTCAGCAGCCCTCGTCCACAGTCTGATGGACCTGTTCGGCCCTTTCTTCCCACGGGATCGGTTGGTGGACTTTTTGTTTCCGCAATGAGAAGAGGCTGAAGGGGGGCTCCCGACATGTGTCATTGCTAGCCTGCCATTGCTCGAGACGATAAGACCTTATTCCAGGAGGGTTTGTATCAACAGGAGAATTTGTCCTTCTTCTATTGTATGTGTCACGAATCTGTTTGGTGGCAGTCCTGACTTTGTGTGAACCATCTCTTGTGATCAACTTCTTCCCTTTTGGGCGAATCGGAGATGGAGCGTGAGCTTTCTAGTCGCCTCATGCTATGTAAACAGGGATTTGGAGAGTCAGTTTTGCGAAGGGAATTCCACGATTTTGTGTTGGTTTTTGCCCGCGGACATGATGTGAACATTTATAGGGCAAGTCATGAGCTCTCCAACGCACCAAACTCTGCACAATACAGCCAAGTGCAGCTCAAGTTATGCTTGCCAAGGCGAAAGTCTCACCCACCAAAGAAACGCCTACAGCCTCCATGGTGTACACACGCCTTGGCGCCTTGCTTCCCGTTTGAAGCGCTCTTACAGAGACGCAGATCCCTTAGCATATGATGGAGGGGTCCCCTATACTGTTTCGATGCACCTCGATAACTTTTGTGTTGAGATTGATGGTTGGGTTTGACAGGTTTTGAAACCTGTCCGCGGGCCTGCGGTCAGGATTTTGACAAACTCCCTAAGTAACGAACTGTACAACGGAGTCTCAGACACCGAGCCAAGATTTTGGCAAAGTCCCTCACTTACATGTACTAGTGACATCCGGCGGCTCATTTGCCGGAGCGACTCACCGGACCTCCGGGTAAAAACACCCGATGTTTTTTTGTCACTCGTTCCGGTCGATTTTTCACCGGCAGTCGAGTCGCGATCGGCTCCCCGAGCCGCCGCACACACCCCAATTTTGGAAGCTCACATCTCCATCGTTACTTGTCCGATTCCGGTGAAACAACTTCTATCGAATTAATTACTCGTCAACTTTTAGAGCCAATCATCCTTTTGGACTTTAGGACAATGCTTAAGCCGCTAGATCCAACAACAAGGAATTTCCTCTTTCAGGCGGCTCATCGGCGCCTCTTGGCGCCGCACCGGGGCATGGGGAGGGGCAATTCTTCAAAATTCTCTCCTTGCACCCGCCATGTCTGTTGCTCCTGCATGCTCTCACTTGTCTTCCGCTGCACTCTCCAGCCTATCATAGCTGGTCATTCTAAAACCAGCAACAATCATCGCGTGCTGTTCTGCTGGTTGCACTTTGGTCAAGCAATCTGCAAGCGTGTTATGTGTGGTGCAGTGCTCCGGCACCACTTGCCCCTTTTCAACCATGTCCACTGCGTAGTGATAACGCATGTCGATGTGCTTCGTCCTCGTGTGCTGCGTCAGATTGTTGAGCGAGATAGAGCTGATGTTGTCCTCTTGCACAATCAAAGGCTCCTACTGAGGTATGCCTAGCTGCCCTAGTAACTTGTGGTGCCACTCTGCCTCCTTGACAGCCACGACTAGCGCGATGTATTCTGCTTCTACTTTGAAGGTGACGACGCACTCTTACCTCCAACTGCACCGCAAGACCGCTGCACTTGCGAGGAAGAACACGTAGCCAGATGTAGACTTATGCTTGTCCACATTGCTAGCATAGTCTGCATCCATTTAGCATACTAGACACAAGGGGTCCGACCGTCCCTTGCTGTTGAACCTCAAACGCGGGTGCCGTGTCCCCTATAGGTACCAAAGAATGCGCTTAACGGCCTTCCACTGTAGTGGCCCTCGATCGCCCACAAACCTGCTCACTTGGCCGACCACCGTTTTGTAAGGCACCTCTGTGTTGGATATGGGGTGCCAAAAAAAGTGACCAAAGTGGGTTGCTCGAAAAAAATCATCACGTCACAAAAGCGAATAGAGGATGTTTTGCTGGTTCTCTAGCACTTTACGGAACTCGATTCGGAGTCCGTTTGAGGGAGATGTGGATTTTGAAGGTTTGGTGGCAAAGGGTCCGGTTCAAGTGACAGCTCCTGCACTACCAGCACCAATGACGGCCACCAATCTTGGCCAGGGAGGTTTGGAGCGGCCTTCAAGGTCGAAAGGCGACAAGATGACTTTCAAAGAGCTTCAAGGAAGGTCCCCACCAAGATAATTGGTTGTGCACATGGCAGGGATGGTAATTCTCTTGTGTGAGTGTGACTGCCGCTCATCCCGCTAGGCAAGGAGTGTGCTACGAGGTGAACTTTGACAGAGTGGTTTTTCTAGCTCCATGTGCCAGATGAGACGTACCTTGACTTGTTAGAAAGCTGTGCTAATGTACTTTCTCACTCAAGAGTCGATTCAGACATTCGCGTTCTTTGCAAACCTACATTCGCTTCCGTAATTTCTATCTGTGCAACCTGCAACTCCCTCTCACAAACAGTTGGTCCTGCCTAGGCGGCTCTTAATGAGCTTGATCTCCTCCCTGAGGGCTGCCCCAGTTTCCATCAGTGGTGTCAAAACTAGAACAAGGCTTTGTATCACCCTTGAGGCATTCCTTGCACCCTGTTGTGTGAGAGAGCCGTTTGTGGGCTAACGTTGCACTGCCATGGCGACATCCGCTTCTATGGTGGGGGGTGTCAACATCGCCAAGTTCGAAGGCAAAAACTTCTTCAAGAGGAGCAACAACATGAAGATGGTACTGATGGAGAAGGGTCTCTGGAGCCAGGTGGATGAGAAGGAGAAGGAACCAGCAGAAAGCTCCCTCTCTCCTATCGAGGTCCGTACCTACCGCAAGAAGCGTGACCGCACCCTCGCCACCTCTTACCTCCACCTCGCCGAACAGCAGCAACTCCTCGTCCGTGGTATCCTCGCGCCAAAGCAAATTTGGAAAAGGCTTGAGTCCACTTATGCTTCCAAGTCAATCCTCATGAATATGCAGCTGCATCGTCGCTTTTTCAATGTGAAGATGGATGAATCCGGATCCATGATTGACTACATCAACATGGTGAAGTCTCTCTCTGACCAGCTTCCTACGATTGAGGACCCCGTCAAGATGCGTGTGCTCATGCTAACCATCCTTTTTGGTCTTCCTAACAGCTACACTCCTCTCATTGTTGCCCTGGACTAGGGTGGCGAGAAGCTCTCCCTCAATGATGTGGAGGAGAGCCTACTGTTTGAGGAGCAGCGCAAGGGAGAAGAGGGCGGAAGCAGACAAGACGTCGCTCTCATCACCAACTCTGGTCATGGGGGTGGTGTTGCACCAACCAGGGGCAACGGCGGAGGAGGGAAGAAGAAGGATAACTGCCACTACTGCAAGAAGCCCGGTCATTGGGCGCACGAATGCCGAAAGAAGAAGGCGGACCTTGCGGTTGGAGTGGGAGCAGGAAAACAGTCCGACGCTTCAGCGAATGCCGCAGATTGGGAGAGTGGATTTTTGACAACCATCCGGGTTTTGCACATTTCCGACAACACAGCCTTCTTCTGCATCATCGACTCGGGAGCCACGAGGCACATGACGTGTTACCGGGAGTGGTTCGTTGTCTATACCGTCATTGAGCCTCGTCGGGTGTACATGGGGGACAACCATGTGCAAATGGCGGTTGGGGAGGGTGAGATTTTGTTTTCTGAATCCGTTGAGGGCAAGCACGTGGAACGTCGTGTGAAGGGGGTGTTCCATGTTCCGGGGCTGGCAGCTAGCCTCCTCTCTGTCTCATCTCTCATCTCCAAAGGCATGCAGGTTCGCTTTGAGCATGGTGGCTGCACCATCGCTGCAAGTGCGGGGCGTGTAATTGCAAAAGCGGACAAGGAGGACGGTCTTTACCGCCTCTACGTGGCGTCAGAGAAGGAAGCCAACTCAGCGTTGGCAGCGAGAGAGGAAAAACACGACATCTGCCTCTGGCACCGCCGGCTCGGTCACACCGGCTTTGGCGCCATCATCTCCATGCAGCAGATGGTTCGCGGCCTACAGCTCAAGGGGGTGAAGCAGCCAGGTGCATCGGCTTGTGAGAGCTCCATTGAAGGAAAGGAAGTCCGCGCTCCTTTCACGTGGGAAGGGAAGGGGGCGGCTGAGCTTCTCCTACTCGTTCACTCGGATTTGTGCGGTCCCATGCCATCACAGTCTTTGTCCGGCAAGTTATGATTTGTCACGTTCATTGATGACAAGTCGAGGAAGACGTGGGTGTCCTTCTTGGCTGGCAAAGATGAGTGCTTTGATGCTTTCAAGGTGTGGATCGCTGCTGCACAGAATAAGAGTGACAGAATAAAAGTGGCAGCCTCCTACGGCAGCACCCCGGCAAGGATGACGCGAACCACGGCCGTCAAAGACTCCGGCCCATCCGAGGTGTCAAGGATGAGGTCCCGGAGCATGTCGCAAGTTAGACCCCCTTGGCCGGCCCTAAAGCCCAATGGTTCCTCTTGCAAGGCCTCCACAACCGGATCCTCTGTGACCGCGTCGAGGAGGAGACCCTCCGGAGGAACGAAGGTGGCGATTGAAGGGGCCAGCAGGGACGCCGACGGGGGATGACGCTCTTGGAGAACACGACGAGTGCTCTCCGTACCAACTGCCGGAGGGCCCGACAAGAGCATCTTCACCCATCGGCCTTGAGCACCCCGGTGCACCATGCGAACTGCACATCGCCACTGCCCCTCCCCCAAGATTTAAAACTTTGTCTTAAAGACCCGCTTTGAGTCGATGACCTTGGCGTCTTTTCGCCTGTCAACCATCTCTTAATTATCATTTGAGCAATAGACACCAACTCTAACTTGATGGCCGCATCTCACTAGTCTCCCTCGGGCCGCGCAAGCGCCTCATACACGGTCGACGGCTCTGTTGATGTGGCCAGCATGCACCATGTCATGCCAATCCATTTGCATCCATTGTGCCTGCGTCGAAGCGCTTCCTCGATCTCTTCTGCGCTCCGCTGCAGCACGACACTTTATGTGGCGCCTCCTCCTTTTGCTGCATTCCTTCCGACTCCGCTCGCTCTCATCCAACATCGACCACACGGCTCTCCTAGAATCTCTCCCGCTCCGGCAAAACATCGACCAGATGAATAGCGCATCCGGACGATTTTTCTCATGACGCTCAACACTACCTCCACCGGGAGTGCGCGCTTCGGCACCCGAAGTGCCTCCTCTGACGGGTCTTCCCACCAGGACTCTAACCTAGCTACATTGTCCTCAGAGTCCTCCACGTCGGCAACTCCCTGTGCTCCACCGCTGCGCTGTGAAGCCCCATCCTCGACCTGAACGTTAGCCTACTTTTCATTTTTGAGAATGATTTTTATGGAGCCGCAACAAAAAGGCCCATGCCCCTAGCGTCAAACGGCAACTGCGCTTGGAGCCGCGCCAACCCCTGCAAAGCGCCAGCATGGGAATCCGGCGGGGCCTCCACCACCTCCAGGATGCCCAGGAGAGAACGCCACACTACGGAATCGAACTCCCGCAACACTCGCAGCCAGTCGGCGTCAGGGGGTAGAGCGCGCACAAGAAAGTCTGCTCGGGGTACAATGCACAGCCGGAGCATCATCACCGCCGCCTGCGGATCCTCTAGCTGCGGGAGCAGCTAGAGTAGGAGCTCACGGGTCTGCTCACATAGCCACTCCTTCCCCCAGCCCCTCCGAAAGCCAGCAGACCCAATAGGACAGCCCAACAGCTCCACCCCCTCCACTGTCAATGGAATCCCAGCCAACGCGCTTGGAAGTGACCCACCCGTCCGCCGCCATAAGAGATACTTCTTTGGCTGAACCTGAACCCCTGATCGCTAGCCACTCGGAGCATGGAGGAGAAGCACCTGGCCCAGGCCCCCGGCTCGGCGCAAACGGTGGTGTCATCCTGGAAGGCCCCGACGTGCCCCAGCGCAGCCCCCTGTTGGCTATGCAACTTTGCCGCTTCCGCGTCCAACACTGGCAGAAGGGCCAAGTCGAAGAGGACAGGCCCCAACGAGTCACCTTGTCGCACCCCGCGCTGGGTCTCCAAGACGGCTGGCGCACTCACCCCAAAAAACAGCAGCTGCCCAGGGGACGTGTAGAACTGTCGCAAGAAAGGCACCCAAGAGCCGAGACCCCTGTCACGCACAGCCGCAAACACGCAGTTGCGCTCAATCTCGTTGAAGGCGTTGCGAATGTCGAGGCGGAGAAGCCGAAACGAGGGATGTGCACCCAAGATGGCCCGCACCCCCAGCACCAGCAGTGCCGTCCCTTCTGACACGCCCACCCCAAACTGCAAAGGTTGCAACGCCTTTGTGATCTTCTCCTTATCCCGCAGAAGCAAGACCCGACCAGCCAGCCGGAACAATGCCTCACCCACGGCAATGGGTCGGACTCCCTCCTCCTCGGTGTCCCCCTTGAGCAAAGGAACCAGGCGACTGCGCCCCAAGAACGTGGCAGCCTCCCGTGGCAGCACCCCGGCAAGGATGAGACGAACCACAGCCGTCAGAGACTCCGGCCCACCCGGAGTGTCAAGGACGAGGTCACGGAGCATGTCGCAAGTCAGACCCCCTAGGTCGGCCCCAGAGCCCCGCGGTGCCTCCGGCAAGGCCTCCACAACTAGATCCTCCGTGATTGCATCGAGGANGACCCGACCAGCCAGCCGGAACAATGCCTCACCCACGGCAATGGGTCGGACTCCCTCCTCCTCGGTGTCCCCCTTGAGCAAAGGAACCAGGCGACTGCGCCCCGAGAACGTGGCAGCCTCCCGTGGCAGCACCCCGGCAAGGATGAGACGAACCACAAACGTCAGAGACTCCGGCCCACCCGGAGTGTCAAGGACGAGGTCACGGAGCATGTCGCAAGTCAGACCCCCTGGGCCGGCCCCAGAGCCCCGCGGTGCCTCCCGCAAGGCCTCCACAACTAGATCCTCGGTGATTGCATCGAGGAGAAGGCCCTTCGGGGGCACAAAGGGGTCGATCCCAGGGGCTTGCGGGGACATCGACGGAGTATGACGCTCCTACAGAGCCCGACGAGTGCTCTCTGTACGAGCCGCCGGAGAGCGCGCCGAGAGCATCTCCACCCCTCGGCCTGGCTTACCCCGGTGCACCATGCGAACTGCACGCCGCCACTGCCCCTCTGCCGCTACAAGTCGTTGCACCGACGACAGGCGAGTTGTAGGCCGCTCGGGAGGGGCAGGGCGAAATGCGGCCTTGGTGGAGTCCATCGCCTCCTCCACAAGATGGATGGGGCCGGCTGCCCCATCCATGTTCCCCAGCCCCTCACGGCCGACTGCCCCATCCGTATCCGCCAGCGCCGAAGGCCGGCTGCCCCATCCGTGTCCGCCAGCCCCTCAGGGTCGGCTGCCTCGTTTGTGCCCAAAAACCCCTCAAGGCCGGCTGCCCCGTCTGTGCCTGCCAGTCCTTCAGGGTCGGCTCCCACATCCGTGTCCGTCAGCCCCTCAGGGCCGGCTGCCCCGTCCATACCTGCCAGTCCCTCAGGGCCGGCTGCCCCCTCCATGTCTGCTAGGCCCTCGGGGCCAGCTGTCCCGTCCGTGCCTGCCAGCCCCTAAGGGCCGGCTGCCCTGTCCATGTCCACCAGCCCCTCAGGGCCGGCTACCTCGTCCGTGTCGGCGCGCTACACACGTGGTCCGGGCGGGAGCCTTCAACCCAGGCCGACAGTGAGCACTCAGGCCACCTCCTCACGTCTTCTCGTGCCACGACCCCCAGTCACCCTAGGAGGCTCCTTGCCTCCTGTTAGACCCACTTCCACAGTCGTGAGCGGGGACCCCAGTACCAAGGCACTTGGTTTGGCCACCCTGTCAGTCATCACTGACCTGCATCCAAGGTCAGCCCTGGGCTATGCCTTTCTCCATCAAGAGCACCGGTATGCCGTCACGGCCACGCTCACGCATATGCCACCACGGGCGCGGGACGCGCATGCCCAAACTGTGTACCCCATGGAGCGACCAGAGGACCTAGCCACCCTGCGTGAGGCTTGGGCGTCCCCCGAGGCTGCTCATTGGGAGGCTGCATGCGCTGACGAGCTTGCCGCCATTCAGCAATATCACGTCTATGAGCTCATCGACCTTTCCTCACGCCGTCAGGCCATCGGTGCCAAGTGGGTTCTCCGACAAAAGTGGAAGCCAGACGGGTCCCTGGACAAGTACAAGGTCCGTCTTACAGCCAAGGGGTTTGCTTAGGTACCTGGGATCGACTATGACCAGATCTTTGCCACGGTCGGTCGGTTCTCCACTAGCAGAACATTGTTCAGCCTGGTTTCCGAGCACGGGTGGGAACTGCATTTGATGGATGTGAGCAACGAGATGTTAATAAATTAAGGCATGCATGCCCATGCAAAAAATGAACATGAGCTTTGTGTATGATTGCAATGCAAGAATTTGGTTTAGTCTGGAACTCATAGCATGAAACAACGGGGAGAGTTTACGTTTGTAAACTCTCCCCGTTGTACTGGGAAGAGCCCCTAGTGGGCTTATGTAGGGTCACCGGTAGCTAGTTGCACTGGGCCCCGTCACCCCCGTTGAACCCAAATGTGTCAGCAGGGAGAACATACTACATATAACACGTAAACAACAAAGGTGGTCTCCTTGAGGCACCGGAACAGCTCTCCGAGTGCTGTTGTCTCGACCACCAAGAAAATACAACTAGTGCTAGAAACACTACGAATCAACGTCTAGACATCACAAACGGATTTCTGAACATCAGAATCACTACTACAGCCATCGGGTCTCCTTGTCGCACCGGTGGGTCTTCTGACGCCACCGTCCGACACAGCAGGACTTGGAGGTGGAGGAGGAGAAACCAACGTACGCGTAGGGCATCTGCGTCAAGGGACGGAACCACCACCCCGGACAAGCACCGCTCAAAGATAGCCGCAACCCTCCGGCGCGACTCCCCATACACGCGCCGCTTAACCTCAAGAGCCGAGATGAGAGAAGTCTGGTTGACACCCGCTTGGCCGGCTACCACCCCACCAAGCCGCTCCCAGCACATATCCGAGAGACCCTCCTAGGCCGTGCAGATGTGGAGGTCATGGACTGGCCGGACCGCTCCCCCAACCTCTAGGAGACCCTCCAAGCCCCCTCGCACCAGATCGGCAGCATCCAGCAAGGCCGCCCCTCCCAGACTGCGCACATCCTCAGGGACACCCTCCTCCACAACCTGCCGGGGCCCTGACAGAGCCAACCCCATTTTGGACAATTGGTCAGCGATGGACTTCTTCTCGCGAGGGACCCAATGGAACGAGGTCCGCTGGATGGCCCGCGTGGCCTCCAAAGCCGCGTCACGGCGCAGACAGAGGCGGTCTAGTTTGATGTTGTAGCGGCCACGGAGCTGGTTGACTACTAGTTGAGAATCCCCCACGAATAGCAAATGTCGCAAACCCGCCTCTGTCGCAAGGCCGATCCCCAACCGCACCGCCGCATACTCCGCCTCATTGTTGGTGGTAGGGTTCGCAATGTGCAGCCATGCGCAGCGCACAACAACGCCTCGGGGGTCAAAAAGTACGGCCCCAGCCTCGCCCGCCCGAGGACCACGAGTGTCGGCGGTGCCATCAAAGAACACCCAAGAGGGAGGAAGCGGTGGAGGAGGCGGAGGAGGCGGCGAGGAACGAGGAGGAGGTGGAGGAGGCGGAGGAGGTGGGGGCAGAGGCGGAGGAGGCGGAGCTGGCGGAGGAGGCGGAGGAGGCGGAGGAGGCGGAGGAGGAGGTGGAGGAGGCGGAGGAGGGGGAGGAGGTGGAGGGGGCGTGGGGGGTGGAGGG